>SZWC01002039.1:22256-47896 GCA_023375785.1 Penium margaritaceum | reverse complement strand
GTCGTGACGGGTGGAAGCCACACAAACCAACACTCCCCCTGGCTGACATAGCCGTCCACGCCAGAACGAATGAACGAAGGCATGGAACAACAATGCATGGCAAGCCATAAGATGCATGAGTCAACTCACACAGACACACACACACACACACACACACACACACACTCATTCGCTATCCATCTAGGGTCTCCCTGGACACTGGCACAACCCACCAAGTGTCTGGGTCTCGACCATGAGAGGAGGGATGCACACGTGCACAAACCAGTGTAATGCCTATCTCACACATGTCAAGCAACAAGATGGTCTCCGCGTGACACTGGCGGTACCAGGGCCGTGTCTCGACCACTACGAGCAATCCATCACAATAGTATCATCATCCAAACACATGATCATGGGGGGATCTCCTCATAACACGGGTGCAATGCACCACGTGTCAGGGTCTCGACCAACAGCTCGCATGCACATGCCACACACACTATAGCCATACACAAGAGACACGATCACATGGTCTCCTCGTGACACTGGTACAACGCACCAAGTGTCCGGGTCTCGACCAACAGGGTGCTGCCATGTACATGCAGCTGTGCAGGCACGCAGCATGAGCCACATGCGGGATGCTGTAGATGCTCACAACAGAGCATGGACCTCCCCATGCATCTCNGTCGTGACGGGTGGAAGCCACACAAACCAACACTCCCCCTGGCTGACATAGCCGTCCACGCCAGAATGAATGAACGAAGGCATGGAACAACAATGTATGGCAAGCCATAAGATGCATGAGTCAACTCACACAGACACACACACACACACACACACACACTCATCTGCTATCCATCTAGGGTCTCCCTGGACACTGGCACAGCCCACCAACTGTCTGGGTCTCGACCATGAGAGGAGGGATGCACACGTGCACAAACCAGTGTAATGCCTATCACACTCATGTCAAGCAACAAGATGGTCTCCTCGTGACACTGGCGGTACCAGGGCCCGGGTCTCGACCACTACGAGCAATCCATCACAATAGTATCATCATCCAAACATAGGATCATGGGGGGGTCTCCTCGTAATACGGGTGCAATGCACCACGTGTCCGGGTCTCGACCAACAGCTCGCATGCACATGCCACACACTATAGCAATACACAACACACACGATCACATGGTCTCCTCGTGACACTGGTACAACGCACCAAGTGTCCGGGTCTCGTCCAACAGGGTGCTGCCATGTACATGCAGCTGTGCAGGCACGCAGCATGAGCCACATGCGGGATGCTGTAGATGCTCACAACAGAGCATGGACCTCCCCATGCATCTCCCATGACGTCGCGTCAGGTCGAGGTCGACACAACAGTAGCAACCGTAGTGATAGTGAGGGATTGCAGCCGTTGCCTTGAGGAGCAGGAGTAGCAATTCTCCCTGTCTCGGCGAGAGGTCCTAGGAGGACTCACCACCGTTCCTAGTGTTTTCTTAATACGTCCGTGACAGTTCTGCGGCCGTTCTGCGATAGCAACAGCTGTTCCACGGAAACTCTGTGGTGTTCCGCGGCGATGAGGTATCCGCAACGGACACAGTAACTCCGTGACCGCAAGGAAACCCGGCGATGGTGCCGCGGATCTACCACGGTCGCACGCGGTGTTCCGAAGCCGTCACCCCGCAGTGACGGTACAACGACGGTTTCGCGTTGTTCCGCAGATCCGTGGCATTCCGCCGTAGTAGCTCTGTGGCGGTCCTGGAACACCGCCTGCGGTGCTCCACTTTGCTGGGCGGTCGCGTGTCCGCGGCAGTTCCGTGGCGACTCAGCGGTCGCAAGTCGCGGCAGCCCCACGGTGGTCGCAGAACGCACTGACGGGGTGCCCCGACAGTTCGCGGCACTCCGCTACGTTCCGCACCATCGCGGCCGCGGTGACTGTTCGTGACACCCCGCCGTGCTCCGCGTCGACACGACCGCGTTCAACCCAAGCGGATCCGTGGCAGTCCGCGGTGAACGTCCGCGGTGAAGTGTACTGCGGAGGAGGTCCGCGGAGGCATTCCGCCGAGGCGTTTCGCAGAGGTGAGGTTCCGCGAAGGTGAGGTTCCGCGGTGAGGTGTTCCGCAACAACACAAGAAAAGGGAGAAAGGGGGGAACCAGCCGCCATGCCGAAGCTCACCCCCTCCAGCGCCGCTACCGACGCAGCTGCCGAGGGCCGCACCGTCAGCGGCCATCGTCGGCCGCCGCCATTGTCACCACAGCGGCAGCAATAGCAGTTGCAACAGCAACAGCAGCAGTAGCAGCTGCAGCAGCAGCCTCTACAGCAACAGCAGTAGCAGCAGCAGCAGTAGCGGCAATAGCAGTCGCCGCTACAACAGCAGCCGCCTCTACAGCAACAGCAGCAGCGGCCGCCGAGCCCATTGACATTGGCGTGCCAAGTCCACGCACTGGCTGACCTACAGGCCGAGAGCCGCAACACTTTGACAAAGCAGGTAGCTGAGCTACAGGACCTCATTAGGAGCTTACTGCCTTAGCAGCAGCAGGCCCAGCAACAGTATGAGCACCCTTTTGCGGACCCGAGCGAGGACCACCTCGCTCACGGCGGCAATAAAGATGAGGTTGCGGAGAACCTCTCTGACTCTAGCGAGAAGGGCGAGGAGGAGCTGATGCAAGCACGCCTCATCCTCCTGGAGGCAGGCCGGAGAGCGCGTGAGGTCAATACCACCCTCCTGGGCACGAGCTCCAGCACCGACGACGGCTTGAGCCCATATCACCGCCCTCTGAGCTTTGAGGAGCTAGCTCTGTAGGCCCGCCTGGGCAAGGGAGTTGCCTCCTCTATGCCCGGTCCCACAGTGGCTTGAGCCGTCGCTCTACTGACGGTCAAGCCACCCAAGTGGTTTGAGTCGGACCCGCCCATCTTCCGGACTGGGAACGACTTCAAGTCTTGGGAGCCGCGCTTTTGCATGTGGGCCATGAGCGAGGGAGTTCTTGCCTACTACCTCGCCCCCTACCAGGCGTCTGACCCCGCCTAGACGTAGATGGCGGTCCGCTCCTCCTCCGGTCTCATGAAAGCCGTCCCAAAATTCACCAAAGACTTCAGTCGGTTCCTCGACGATCCACTGACGGGCTCTGGAGCTAACCCTCGCGAGGCGTGGGCACTGGCCGTCACTCCATTTGAGGGCACCACCTTGGCCCTCACATCCCAGCGCCTTGCGGACTTCAACTCCCTCTATCAGATTGCTCAGGAGTTTGCAGCTGACAACTGGCGCCTGGAGATTAAGGTGTACGAGGAGTTGGGAGACGATGCCCCTGCGCAGTACTCCGCCCTCTAGATCATCTTGTATGACATCCACCCCGACTACGCGTGCGTCTTCAGCAACTTCGACCAGAATCTGCTTCGCGACTTGACGAGCGACGGGACCTTGCTATGTTGGGCCACCCTCCACTTCCTGGAAATCACTAGCATGGATGCCGCGAACCGCGCTCGCCGTAGCATCGCTTCACTTGCAGTTGCCGCCACATCCTCATCCACGCCATCTACAGCAACAGCGGCTCCAGCATAGGGAAAGAAGGACCACAAATCGTTAGGTGGTGGCTCCAGTGGTGGGACCAGCAGTGGCACTAGCACCAACAGTGTCAGCCGCAGCAGCAGCAACGGGAACAGCAGCCGTAGCGGCGGCAACTGCAGGAGTAGTGGTAGAAGCGGCCCTGGCAGCACGACGGGCCGCTAACTCGTGTGCTACAACCGTGGGGCTGACCATCGCTACCCCGACTGCACTCGCCTGGCAAGCCGTCCATTGGACTAGGCCAAGGTCACCCGTGGACTGCAGCACACGCATGAGGCGCGCATGCGCCAGACGTCCGGTGCGACCGCCCGCTCAGCCGCCATTGCCGCAGCCATCCCTGAGGAGTCCGCGGCCCCTGTAGGCCCCTCCGCGGATTCTCGAGACCAGGCACTCGCCGAATACGACATGACGATCGCCGAGCTGCACCAGTTTCTTGCTCTGTGCTCATCTCAGGGAGGTGTGAGTGAGTTGACTGAGTCGAGGGGTCCTAGTGCCTGTGGACTGTCTGTGTCGTTGCACAATGATGTCTGTGGTAGTCCCCACGCCGAGCCGTGTGCACGTGACGGACCCGATGATGTGTCCTGGCTGCATGCTTCTCATGTGCGCTCCGCTGGTTGCCTTGTCGTGTCCACCGCTGAGCTTCCTACTGTCGCGCCTTGTTCCGTCACTGAGTGCCACGTTGCCCCTTGTACACGTGTCACCGACGCCACCAAGGTCGCTGACTCTGGTGCCACCCATCACATGACGTGTCGCCGTGACGCCTTTGTCGTCTTGCATCCTGTTGGCACTGCTTGCTCTCTTCGCACTGCAGCTGGCCATGAGGTACATGTCTAGGGTATTCGGGTTTTGCAGTTCACCTGGCCCGTTGGTCCCGCATATATCTCCGACGTCCTCTTTGTCCCTGATCTGGAACTCAGCCTGCTATCTGTTCGTGCTTGCACCAAGATGGGCCTTGGTGTCACGCACACAGCCACCGATGCTCACATCTTTGTGCGCGACACCGAGGAGACCGTCCTCAGTGGGACGGTCATCGATGATCTGTATCACATCTCTGGGTCCTGCGCGAGTGCACACCCCTTGCCTCCGTCTCCCACTGCTCGTGTTTTCGTCGCTGGTGCTCTATCCCCTGAGCACCACCGTCTCCTTCATCGATGCCTCTGCCATGTGCACCAAGGGGTTGTCGACAGGCTGGTCCACACTCAGCCTGCTCTCGGTCTTGATGCGGCATCCTTCGAGGCGCCGCCCATGACCGATTGCCTGGCCTGTGCTGAAGGCAAAATGCACTGGTCCACCTATCTTGTGTCTGTCTCTAGGGCTCGTCGGCCCTTGGAGCTTGTCCACTCCGACCTCATGGGTCCGCTCCCTGTCAAGTTTAAGGAGGACCACGGTCGCTACGTCCTGACATTGACTCATGAATTCACGCGCATGCGCTCAGTCTACAGTCTGCGTCAAAAGAGCGATGCCGCCATCGCAGTCCACATTCGGCTGGTTATGGCCGAGCGCCAGTCTCCCCACCGCCTTCACACCTTTCGCTCTGACCGCGGCGGAGAGTACCTCGGTGACATGGCCCGCTCCTTCAGCAAACTTGGTGTCTTTCACAACCTCTCCCCTCCCGCCAACCCCCAGCAGAACGGTGTCTTGGAGTGCTGGAACCGCACCATGGAGGATGGGGTCCGTGCCATGCGCGTTGACAACGCCATGCCTGAGGCATTTTGCCTTTGAGGACATGGCGTACATGACCTGGGTCTGGAACCGCATTCCCCACGGCCCTCTCTCCCGTCAGCGCACGCCCTACGAGTTGTGGTATGCGCTTCGCGCTGATGTGCGCCTGGCCCGTATTTGGGGCTCCCTTGCCTACGTCTGGTTCACACCGGAGCAGCAGGGGAGCATGGACTCTCCGCGGGACGGCATCTGCGCCTTCGTTGGAGTCGCCCCACGGTCAAAAGCCTGGCGGTTATGGGATCCTGAAGGACGCCGCATCGTGGAGTCCCGTGATGCTTTCTTCTTCGAGCATCTCGCCTTTCTCGACCTTGCTCGCATCCATGCTCTGCATGCTGCTTATGCCCCTGGGTGTTTCGAACCCCGTAGTGTGGGGGAGGTCCCTGGTACGGTAGGCACAGTGCCTCCGTCCAGTGCGACACTCCGTCGCCGACACCCCAAAGGCTGTCCCCAAAGGCTGTGCCCACTGGCACCCCCAGCATTGTCCCATCTGTGGCTCGCTCCTCTGCCCCCGACTCTCCGCTCTCGCCCATGTCCGAGTCTGCATTCGAGTCTGCCTCCGCGTCTGAGGATCTGCCTGATCATGCGCCTACTTCCGCAGCTGAGTCTTTGCTAGATCCTACATCCGCGTTTGTGTCTGAATCTGAGCCATCCCCGCCTCTGGCCGCCGACATGCCTACGTCTGCTGTGGGCTTGTCCCCGGCTGTTGAGACCACACCAGACGTGAGTGGTGCGCCAGCCGTGCAGTCCACACCAGCATGTGAGTTATCAGCGCCCACTGCTCCTACCCCGTCGGACCCTTACACACGGGCACCCGGTGGACGTCTCCACCCACGCCCCAGGCGCAGCGTTGTCAGCGGTGACTCGGGCACGAAAGCCCTTGGCCTGAGTGCTCGTGGCCTTGCTTAGGTTCACCCTGGCAATGCCACTGGTATAGTGCTACTTGCTCATGAGCGCTGTCTCGCTCGTGACGCCGCTGAGTCCATGGTGACGGTTGACCCTCCCTCTATGGCATATGCCTTGGCTACACGCAGTGGACGAGTGTTGTCTCCCGACCCCACCGGTCTGCCTGAGGCCTTGTCAACCCCCGATGCTGAGCAATGGCGCACTGCCTGCCAGGCTGAGCTCAATGCCATCTGAGAGCACAACGTCTTTGAGCTGGTGGATTTTCCGAAGAACCGCAAGTCCATCAAGGCCAAGTGGGTTCTCCGCAAGAAGCTAAAACCGGACGGCACTGTGGAGTGCTACAAAGCGCGTCTGACAGCAACGGGCTTCTCTCAAGTCCCGGGCGTACATTACACCGAGACCTTTATCCCTATTGGCCGGATGACGACCACGCTCACGTTGTTGAGCCAGGCGGCACAGCACGACTGGGAACTCCATCAGATGGATGTTAATAATGCGTTCTTGAACGCGGACCTTGAGGAGGACATCTACATGGTCCAGCCACCCGGGATTGAGGATGGTACCGGTTGAGTGTACCGACTGCGGAAGGCCTTGTACGGCTTGAAACAGTCACCTTGATGCTGGAATCAGGAGATCACCAGCACGTTGAGACGCGCTGGGTACGTTCAGAGTGATGTAGACCCATCCCTGTTCCTCTCACAGTCCCCAGCACCGCTCGCTACCATCCTTGTCTACGTGGACGATCTTTTGATCGCCTCACCCGACCTGGGAGCAGTGAACGCTGCCAAGACCGTTCTCACCTTGGCCTACGAGATGAAAGATCTCAGCGAGGCCTCTGTCTTTTTGGGGATGGAGATCGTGCGTGATCGTGTCTGTCGCACACTCAGCGTCCATCAGGGACGTTACGCAGAGACTGTCGGGGAGCGCTATGCCGGCCTCCTCGATGCCGTCCGCACGACCTCCACGCCCATGACCCTTGAGGGGCAGGCCGCCCTGAAGGTGGATGACCCAGCTGACCTGGGGGAGCTAGTCGATGTGACCCCGTACCTGCGAGTCATCGGCTCGCTCATGTACTTGGCCACCACGACACGTCCTGAGATTGCCTTCACTATCAACCTGCTTGCCCTGTTCTTGCAGGATTCACGCTAGCGAACACTGGAGGCCGTAGTCTGGTGTGTGCGCTACATCCTATCCACTGCACACTTCGGCCTGTGCTTTCGCGAGCAGGTATCCGTTGTGCGCGATGGGTACACAGACATCGATTGGGCGTGGATTCTAGATGGGAAGAGCCACACTGGCTACATCTTTCTCATTGGAGGCACTGTAGTGTCCTGGCAAAGCGCGATGCAGGGCTGCATCGCACGCAGCACTACGGAGGTAAAGTATGTTGCTCTAGGTGCCAGTGCAGTGGAATGTGTCTGGCTCGTCTGTCTGTTGCGTGAACTGCGTCAGTCTATCCCCGCTGTGGTTCTCCAATGTGACAACATGAGCGCAAAGGCCATGGCCAAGAACTCAGGTGTGTTCCATGCACGCACAAAGCGCATCAATGTCGAGCACCACTTCGTGCGTGATCTGGTTGATCGTGGTGAGATCCGAGTCATCCATGTGGGCACTGACAGGCAGCGCCCGGATTTTCTGACCAAGGTTTGGGTCGTTCGAAGTTTCATGCAGCCACTCGTTCCGTGGGAATCTGCCCCATCCCTGCTACAAGTTGACTCCTCATGTGCCACCTTGCATATGATGTGCTTGCTACCTGTAGCGGTTGTGCATTTCCTGCTCTGTACATCGTTAGTGTTTGCATGTGCATGGACGTGTTTTGCCCTCCGCTCATGGGGAAGTGTTGTTGTGTGTTTCGTACACGGCTTACGGTGACCCCTCGGCTCATGTCCATTCACGTGCCGATCCTTGAGACTGGCGACGGTGGCAGAAGACCGGCGACCGGCAGCGACTGGCGCCCAGAAGACTCTCGTACTTGTTAGATTTGTGCTATGGGACAGCACATAGGCGTGTAGCCTATCAGGACGTAGATTTTGTCGATGCGGCCGTTCTGGTTCAAACGGCTTGTCGTTCTGATATGTCTACAGGGAGTTATGGTCAAAACTGTGTTTTTTCTATTGTATTGTCCTGCATGAAAGTAGCGCCCTTGTGCGCCGCGTGTGTGCATATCCACTAGGGCTGTGACACTATTTAGGCTGTTCTGGCCTCAGTTGTCGCCTCTCTCTGCACAATTCAACATTCGCAGCTTCTGACACTTGTACTTGTGTCCCTAGCCTACCCCTTGCTGTTCTCACCTCCACCTATGTGTGCTAGTGAGTTACCTGGTCGGCTTGTACTGCCACGCCAGCGACAGCAGTGCTAGGAAGCTATCTTTCAAACCACGCCACACACATGAAGTCTCAAGAGGATGAAATGAACAGAGAAGACACACAGGTCCACTCAACCTGGGTCATGGGGGAAGATGAGACCAACTGCATGAATAATACTTTTGAAAACTTTGCGACTGAGTGCCTTGGTGAGGAAGCCTGCTCTCTGTGAACGAGTGTCCACCCATGCAACCTGGAGAATGCCAGCGGCAATGCACTCACGTACAAAATGATGATCCACATTGATGTTCTTGGTGGGGGAGTGATGCATGCCACTATTCTTGGCAATGGCCTTGGTGCTTTGATTGTCACAACGCAGAGTGATGCAACGGATCGGGACACACAATTACTGAGGGAGACAACACAGCCAGACAACCTCACACGCGCCTACACCAAGAGCAACACTCTCAGCCTCAGCCGTGCTGCGGGCAACACACCCTTGTTTGCCACTTTTCCACGAGACAACAGTTCCACCAACCATGAAGATGTATCCCGTTTGGCTGCGTGCTTCAGAGTCGTGAGCCCTGTTACCATTAGTGAAGCCATCAACCACAGGAGAGGGTTGTGCACGAAAATAGACACCGACACATGGTGTGGAGAGTGCATAGCGGATGACCCGCAGAGCAGCCTCCGGATGCTGCTCGCGTGGACATTGAGAGAACTGAGAAAGAAAGTTGATGGCGAAGGCCACATCAGCACGCGTGGTGGTGACGAGGTACATCAGTGAGTCAATGAATCGAAGGTAGTCAGTCACATCCACTGTCTCCCCTAGCTTTGAGAGGTCCGAGGATTTCACTAGTGACTGTCCTACGAGGGTCATGGACGTAGAGGCGGTGGGAATGGCAGTGAGAAGTGGACTGGAGCGCTCTCTCAGACTGCGGACGTACATAGCCTGGTGCACATGCAGAGTGCGGCATGCACGGTCCTGCTCGAGCTCCATGCCCAAGAAGACACGAGTTGGTCCCAAATCCTTCATCTTGTAGGTTGCATGTAGAAGGGACATAGCAGCAGAGACCGCGGATGTATCGGGAGATGCAATGAGAAGATCATCAAAATATACCAAAATGGCAACCAATTGCTTAGAGGGGGGCTCAGAAACAGAGCAGGGTCCACGGGACTCCTCTTAAAGCCTCCTTTCTCTAGGGTTCATGTAATCTCTTGGTTCCAGTAGCGTGGGGACTGCTTCAGCCCATAGAGGGCCTTGCGTGACCGCTACACACGGTTTGTCCTATCCGAGAAACTGGGCGGCTACACCACGTAGATCTCATCCAACTTGCCATGTAAGAATGCGTTGTTGACATCCATTTGCTCCAGCTCCGAGTCATGTTGAGGGACTAAGTTGAGCAACGCCCTGGCAGTGGTGTAGCGGCCAACTAGTGCAAAAGTCTCGTCAAAGTCCACGCCAGGAATCTGTGAGAACCCTTTCGCCGTGAGTCGAGCTTTGTACCGCTCTACAGTGTTGTCTATGTTGAGTTTGCAACAATATACCCACTTGGCTGCGACAGCTTTGTGGTCTGGGGGTAGATCCACCGGCTCGTACACACTGTGCTCTGACAGTGCACCAAGCTCAGCCTTCATGGCTTGCTCCCACAGAGGGGAGTGAGTGGCTGCACGCGCTGCCTACACAGTCAAGGGTTCAGATGGAAGAGGAGAGAGACTGGCAGTAGCAAAGCACGAGGCAACATACACAACAACGGACGACGAGAGGGCGGAGTGAAACTCTTGTTCAACAAGAGAGTAGCCAAGGGCAGTGATGGGGTTAACGACGGAGACAGCTGCAGACAGGCCATAGGTCACCAGGCCAAGTTCACGAAGACCAGGGTCACAAGAGATGACAGGGTGAGATTGGGAAGGGAGGGCACAAAGACGACCTCCACGTGTGTAGGGTGAGACAGGGGGAACAGACCGTGCAAAAGTGGATTGCACTGGAGAGGGAGTAGGAGAGGCGGGTGTGTAGTGACAGCAGGAGAGGCTGGCTGCATGGCAACGACCGGAGAAGTAGGATGCACAACAACGGTAAGAGAGGCTGAGTGCTCGGCAACGGCAGGAGATGGAGAGGAGGCATAGGGAATAGAAGGCAGAGGAGACGTTGGTGGCGAGACTGGTGCAGCAGAAGAAGGCACAGAAGGACCAAAGGGTGGAGAGACAGAGGACGAGGGAGGCCCCACTAGTGGGGCCGTAGGCTCAGTGTCGGGCAGAGGGGAAACCGAGGGACGATCAGAGAGGAGAGAAGAGATTCAAGGTGGGGAAGAAACACCACCTCCACCGTGACACGGCGGAGAGAGGGACCTAGCAAAGCAAAGTGCATCACGCTCGAACAAGTGCTCGAAGTACAGGGCATCACGGGACTCAATGACGCGACTGTGCGAGGGATCCAATAAGCGCCAGGCTTTGGAGAAGGGAGAGACACCAAGGAAGATACGCAGGCAACCGTGGGGGGACAGTTTGCCATCCCGTTGGTCGGTCAGGAGCCAGAAAGAAACAAGACTATCCCAGACACGGGCAAGGCGTAGGTCTGCGCGCCGGCTCGTCCAGCGCTTGAAAGGAGTAATCGTGTGGGGTAGAGGACCATGAGGAACCCGGTTCCAAACCCACGTCATGTAGGACATGGCCTCAAAGGCGAACAAGGGGGACTGACCGGATGCGGAAAGAAGGGCGCGCACACCATCAGCAAGGGTGCAATTCCAGCGCTCAGACACACCGTTCTGCTGGGGGGTGTAAGGAGCCGTGGATTCAAGGCAGACATTCCGAGACTCAAGGAAGCGAGAGGTGGGGCCAATAAACTCACCTCCCCGGTCACTGCGAAACGCATGCAGGGAGCGAAGACACGCACGCTCAGCCTGAGGGAGCCACGTTTCAAGCACGTCAGTGACCTCACTCTTATGACGAAGAGCAAAGACCCAGTGGTACCGGGAGAAGTCATCAGTCAAACAGAGAACATATCGACCAAGGCCACCAAGAAATGCGTGGGGAAGAGGACCCATGACGTCAGCATGAACAAGGTCGAGAGGGTGAGAGGAGCTGGACTCGGAGGTGGAGAATGGGGAGCGGTGCATCTTGCCAGTGGCACAGTCCAGACGGTTTGAGGAGCAGGAGGGGCAAAGGTGGCCAGATCAAGGCCCATAGCTGGTTGAAGGTGCAGGAGATGCTGGATGGCAACGGTATGAATGTGACAAAGACGACGATGCAAGGGATCAACATGGCCAGGTGACAAGGAGTGCGCCATATGAACAAGAGAAGAGGCAGCGGAAGACGATGGAAAGGAAAGCGGCACGCAAAACAGGCGGTCACAGCGCACTCCACGCAGCACAATACGGCCAGACGAGCAGAGAGTAATCAAGGCAAGGCCGCTGCTAGACGAGAAGTCCATGCCCTGATCGTCAAGGGTGGTCACAGAGAGCAAGCTAACCTCAAGGTCCGGAACCTACAACACATCAAGAAGATAGACGGTGCCACCAAGACCAACAAACCTGACGACACCAATGCCATGAACGGGAAGAAGCTGGCCGGAGCCAGTACGGACAGAGCGAACAGAGCCAACGGGGCCCAAGGAGACAAAGGAGGAGTAGCACAAGGTCATGTGATGGGTGGCCCCAGAATCAATGATCCAGAGGCCAGGGGTTGAATGAGTGGAAGGAAGAACAAGACAGACGGTAACAGTGCCACAAAGAGATAGAGAAGAAGCTGCACCGAGACAACTAGGGAACACGTGAGACTGCCAATCCTCAATCCAGTCACATGCATCAGGCAGGTCCCCTTGCACGCGACCAGAAGCCGTACCCCGGAGGGTGGTGTCAGACTCACAGACAGACACACGACACTGGCCACTCACACTCTCACCTCCCTGAGAGCGAAGATGAAGAAGTTCAGCGAGGCGCCGCACAAGGACACGCTCCTTGTCACGACGGTCAGAGGAGCGGTCAAGGGAATGGTCGGAGGAGCGGTCTGACATGTGGCAATTGTCGCGTGTCCAGGAAGGTGCGGAGTAGTGGGAGGACGGTGGCCCGCAGTAGGGAGGACCGCCTCGGGGCGGGATCCAACCCCATGGACTGGGGGGTGAAGGAGATGGTTGAAGCGGGGCAGATGTGGAGGAGAGTGAGAATGGTGAAGAGAAAGAGGAAGGAGTGGCACTTGTCACTGCTGCAGCTGCTGAAGAGGGGGTGACCCCGGTCCATGCCCAATGAGCACGCATAGAGGATGCCATACGAGTATCATCATGTGGGGCCGGACACTTGGGTGCAGAGTGCCTGGTAGCTCCGCAGTTCCAGCGAGTGACATCGGTGCTGGTGGTGGAGCCAGCGCAGGCCTTACCAGCCCGGCCACCCCCACGCCCTTTGCTACCACCGCGGCTACCCCCATGGTTTGAGCCACCACCCCCGCCGCGAGAAGCCGCATGTGTGGAGTGAGCTGCGGTAGCGGTAGCGGGGGCCAAGGAGGAGAGAGTGGTTGCTGTGGAAGAGGACAAGGAGGTGGTCAGTACAGCGAGCGCAGCACAATGCATGCGCTTGTTTTGCAGGTTGTTCCACCGATCTGTAAGGTGGGAGGCAGTGAAGTCATAGAGGGGTCCAATCCCTGGGGGTGTGTCTGCAGGGAGTGGCGCGGAAGCAAGGCCCTCAAGCTCCGCTTGAGAGACGTGCAAGTAAAGATCCGAGAGCTCAGGAATCAGCCCAACAATAATGGACAGGCAGGCTGACAGAGGCCCAGGAGCGGCCTTGCCCAGGTCGCGTAGCAAGCGCAGACTCCTCGCCCAGTACTTGTCAGCAGTTTCATCAGCCGGCATCTGCAAGGTGTTAAAGTACACGGTAAGGGTACTCTAGGCTGCATGCCCAGTGACTGTCTTGCGATGGAGAATGAGAGAGTAAGTGTCGATGAGGTCAGCCAGTGTGCGTGGGATGGGGTTTGCATTGTACATACCAATGTCATCAAGGAGGCTCTCCGGTCCATCAGTGATGAGGGCGCGGACAGCACGAGCCGCCTCTGCTGGCTGCGGAACAAGCAATGCCTTAGGTGGGGAGTAGTATTCCTACAGCAGTTCCCCTTGGGCCCACGAGCTGAAGCACGTTTCCTAGGAGGTGAAAGTGAGTTTGGATGTGAACTGTGGTGGTGAAGTCTTGAAGTCCTTATGTCGTGCGGGTAGGAGTACCCGAGCTAAAGCAGCTGCTGAGAGAGTGGGCAAAGAGGAGTTGGGAACAACGCCACTAGGAGGTACAGAGGAGTTAGCAGATGCAGTGTCATGAACAGGGAGGAAAGTAGCAAAAGGAGATATAGTCCGTAGAAGCTCTATGACTAGGGTTGCTACTGTGGTGGCTAACTCATGCTATGCCTCACTGTTCATGTGCAATTCATCCTCAGCCTTGTGTCGTGCCACCTATGCCTCACTAAGGGCGTCTTGAAGAGCCTCTATTGTTTCCTTTGGTCCTGGCATGGTGGGAGTGAGCATGAAGAGAGAGGGACGTGACGTGTGATCGTCCAATGTAGAGTGCAGAGTATAGTGGATTCTCACCGACCTAGTGGCGGGGCAGCAGGGCAAAGAGAGGGGCCACCACTACTGCGGTTGAGGAGAAGAGGACCGTGATCCACCTTGCAACTATCACGGTGAGGCAGAGGAGTCTAGTAAAGGTGGCCCCAGCCACTGTTGCTGATGCTGACGCAATCAAGATCCCTGTGGTGACGTGTGGTGTCAGCTCACGCAGAGCACAGGTGGGGGTCAGGACTGCAGATACTGTAGAAGCACGGATGGAGCCAACGGTAGCTACAGTGGATTCGGCAATAGATGATGCGGCAGTGGCGACGGCGGCTGCAGCTGTAGTGACCTGTGTGGCAATGTTTGCAGATGCGGCAACAAGCAACGTGAGAGAGGCTGTTGTGTGTGCATAGGCTTTGGCTGCACGGTCCACAACAGTTTGGATGGGAGCCCAGCACGCACGAGCAGTGGCAGCAAACGTTGCTGCGGCTCCTGCTGTTGTGTCTAGAATGGCGCCCGCCAGGCCAATGGAGTCGGTGTGGATTGGGAGGAGAGGAATTACGCCAGGGATTTCAGGCACCGGCGTTGGCTTAGCAGATGCAGCTGGGCTAGGAGAGGGGGCTGACGTGGTTTTGGAGACATATGTCGCTTTGGGTGACTATGGAGCTGTAGGTGGTTGCATGGTTAGGGATGTGGCGGTGACGGAGGCAGGTTGTCGGCCGTGTACACTTGTCGGTTGATTTCCTCCTTTGTACAACAGCCTCCCTCTTGTGTTCCTCATCCCAATAGGAGGGATCAATCATGCGGTACCACAAGGGTGTGTCGTTGTCTGGAGACGAGGGAGGATTGAAGAGACGAGGGTTCTCCCACCCGTGGCTGGCGTGGCGTGCAGCCGTTCGAGGAGAGTCAAGCTCCTCGTTTGGAGGCCTGGCAAACGGTGGTGAATCCAGTGTGACTGCTTGGAATGGGTGCAAGGAGGCCTGGATGTGCGCTTGCTTCTCAGAACAACAGATAGGGGGTGCGGGAAACAGATCAGGGCTAAGGCAAATGGAAGCAACTGAGAAGAGAGAGCAGCCGAGAGAGGCTGAGGGCAACTGAGAGATACAGTCAAGAGCAACTGGATGCGGAAGAGGACAGGGACCAGCCGAGAGCAGCAACACAAGTGACCAAGTGCACCCGAGAGTAGTGGGGGAAGCTGAGAGTAGTTGCGGGCTTAGAGCAGCCAAGGGTAATAGAGGGAAGCGAGGGACGGCCGAGAGATGTGCCGTGTGCTGAACGTAGCTGAGAGGGCAGATGCGAGTCGAGAGTGGCCTAGGGTCATTCGGACTGCCAGAAAGTAGCCAGGTGACTGGCGAGGAGACAGCCGTCCGCGGTTCGTCGTCCGCGAGTGTGGATGACGATGATGTGGGACCGCTGAGAGGGGCTCACGTGAGTACCGTGGCACTTGTGCGATGCTACTGTTCATTGCCGAAGAGACACGTAACGAAGAGACACTGTTGAGGTGTAGTTGACCGAGTTAACATGGCCGCGGGTGTGTGTTGAGCCGAGACTAGGACCGGGATTGTCACGAGCTCGGGAAAGGATCCTCACGCGCTCTGATACCAGTAGTTACCAGGCAACTTCCTAGGGTACACGTGTGTGAGAGAGAGGTGATGCACACGGGATGCCATGGATGTGGAAAGCTTGCCTTCATAGCTCAATAAAAGACAAAACAAGTAAAGAGCGAGGGGGAGCAAGCGAGACTTAGCAACTGGTGAGCGTGCACTCGCTACGGGTAACACACCCGAGCGAGCATACACTGCCACCCCGGGGTTGAGCCCGACCGCTTGGCATAAAGCTGAACGGTGGCTACTCATCAACGCTCGGGTGAAACCAGCATGGTGGCCCCCTAAGGATCAGCACCCGGGAAATGCAGCTTCCCCAAAAATACTCAAGGCAAGCAAACATGATGCAGAGCAGAGCAGTAAGAATGTACGGGCCCTAGCATCTTCCACATGAGATAACGAATCAAGTCGTGGCCATGCACGCGCCAGAGAGCACGCCTGGGTTAAGTACTTGGGTCAAGTCGCCGAAGATGCCAACCATGGTAGGCTTGCTTGATGTCTTCCCACGTGAGGCCATGTCAATCAATCTGTACATGTGTGTGCACGGAGGAGGAGACAAGAGGGCATAGAGATGTGAGTGGGCAATGAACTTCAACAACCTGCTCTCCAGAGTTTTCTTGGCGACCACCTCCCAGGGTCCATTTCTTCAGTGGCACTATCCTTGCCCTTTCATGATCTAGTTGCGTAGAGTTGTTTGGTTTGCACCTGGTGCTTCTTTTGGTTTGTCATTAAGACAACCAAGAAGCACGTACGTTTGTTGGGCTCTCTCCTGCTCTTGTTTTGGAGCTTGCAGTCGAGTTGGTCTAGTTTCCCACCGGTTGGTTGGACTTATGCACTTAGTTGCGCGCATATGTGTGAGACTCTTCATACACAATTTTTTTCTTCATAACTTAATCTCTATGTTTCGAAGTGTATCACCTTTTAGAGCACTGACTGTCATGTTGTCATGTGCAGCGTGCCCTCACACATACCACGTGAGTAAGGTGGTTTTCTCTCTATTCCCTCATGGTAATAGTAGTAGAGAGACACGACCTTTTCCTCCCACCACACAACAGGTATTGATAGCATCGCAAGCAGCTGGGCTGGGCTGGGCAAGGTTGGGTGGGGCGTACAAGTCCTTGCAACATGGAAGCCCTGAGCTAAGGGCTCAGGTTACATAGTCCTCCGGCAGAATTGGAGGAAAAATGCTGTTGATATTGTTTTTGGCCGTTTCCCTTGTTGCTGTTGCCCTCTTGGCGGCGACGTGAACCAGCGGTGTGTTGTTCTATGTTCATACACGGTGACTGATGGTGACCCCCCAGCTATTCATGCACATGCAGATCTTTGAGGGACATGAGGACCTGTCAACGATTGGAGGCTGGTGAGTGTCAAGCAGGTGGGACTGCGGCGAAGAGAACAGGGCAGATGAGAAGGGCAGCAATGCTCTCCAGGATCAATAGGATAACACACTGTTGATAAAATTAGGATTGTGACATAGATACCTTGTTGGGTGGTTTGACCTGTTGTGTTTGTTGATGGACATGCTGCCAATGATGTTCGGTTAGCACTCTAGGGGCACATGAGTTAATTAGGCAGGTTGAGGTCACATCCGTCGGTGAGATTGAGCTAGCGAGTTTGATGGAGCTCGCTAGCTTGATGCTCGCCGACGGGTGAGCTTCAACCACCCCGTCACGCGCATGCTTCTTCTATTTCGTTCGTTCCCATGGCGATTGCCAAAAACCTTGACCTACGGTCCTCCCCCTCTTCCACAGAGTAGTGTGTAGAGTGTGTGTGGAGGCTTGCAAGGGAGCAACTACTGGTATCAGAGTAGAGGGCTCGGTTCCCTCGCCCATTGCGTGGGCAGAACGCGGTGGCAGCAGTTTCTCCTTCGGCCGTCATTTGACGGACTGGTGAAACGCCGCTGCCGATTGAAGCGCAGCTGCAATAGCAGGCGGCTGCTACTGGACAGGTTGCTGCTGTAGCAATTGTAGCCTCCGCGGGGTCGGCTGCGACCCAAGCTCAGGCCGCAGCTGTTGGACTGCGACCCTTGTGCAATCCGAAACTTAGGTTGCACCCCTTCGGCTACACCATCGCCGCCGCCGCTTGGGTGTTGCTTTCACACGAGTTCTCGCAGCAGTTGTGCGCCGCAAAGGCTGAAGTGCGTGGGCTGCAACTTCCGTCCACGCGTAGTCGCTGGTTTGCCTTAGCGGCCAATGTCGGCTGCGGCGGTGGGAAGTTGATCCCACGTCCTGGGCTGCTACAACGACTACATCAACCATCAAGCCTTGGTCAGTGACCCTCCTCCTCCTCTCTCTTCTGGGCCTCCTTAGGTTGGGGTCTCTCCTCTCTCCCCTTCTCACAGCGGAGCACAGCCCAGACAACCACAGTATCCAGGCCTTGGGCCTCGTCACGCAGTTATCCGGCAGAGCGAGAGGCTGAATGCTGTTGGATTTTTTCCGGCAGCGTTGACTATCCACAATCCCACTCTGTGATCTGTTTTCTGCCCCTCCCCTCAGTTTAGGGCAGCCACAATGGCAGGCACACAGTCAGAGGGTGGGGGTGACCCTCCACCCATCACTGACCGATCACCGTCTCCCGCAAGTCCGATCGCTCAGCGGTTGGACAAGCAAGACGCCAAGCTGCAATCGTTGGAGAAATTGCTCAAAACAATGCTTGTTAACCAGCAGGCGCTCCTTGCACAGCCACCGCCAGGCCAGGTGCAACCAGTGGGGCAGACTACAGGTAGCTCTGCATCCGCATCTGGCAGTGGTGCAGTGCAACAACAGCAGCAGCAGCCGCAACAGCAGCAGCAGTCACAACAATAGCATCAGCAGCCATCACAACATGTGTCAGCAACCTTGCTGCAACAGAAGCACCAGTAGCAACATCAGTATGCTCAAAATCTGATGCAGTCAGTTCCAGCGCACTCCTTTGTGTCGCGGGTGTCCTTGCTGTAGCGTTATGCACCACTTGTGCACCAACAGCCTGGCTCAGGCGGCACACCACTATCTGACACAACCCTGCTTCCCGCTGCGCCAGGAGACAACAACAGGGCCAAGGAGGAAGATGAAGCCATTGCGGCTGCGAGCGTCCGGATCGCGGACATAGTCATTGTCGGCGTAGCCCTCTAGGAGTAGCAAGCCAGACCCAGCCGGGAAGACAAGGCCGGCTCGGGCAGAACCGAGGACGTAGCGAAGGACATATGGGACCACCTGGAGGTGAGCCGTGCAAGGCTCGCGGGCATACTTGGCGAGGACATTGACCGGACAGGCGATGTCCAGACGAGTGGTGCCAGCCAGGTACGTGAGCGCACCAATAATGGACTGGAAGGTGGCGGCGGACTCCGGCGTACCCGACTCAGTGTCGTGGGCCACACGAAGGTCGAGCTGGGTGACTGGTGGCAGTAGGGAGGGGGTGAGAGAGGTCGACAACGGAGGCTGAGCGGTCTGTGAGGGTCTGGATATAGTGCACCTGATGAACCAATAGATAGCCTGGGAGGCGCTCAATCTGCATCCTCAAGAACATGGCTGCAAGGCCAAGGTCCTTCATGCGATACGCCGCGGAGAGGAGACCCTTTGCCTCGGAGATTGCTGAGGAGGAAGGAGAGGTGATGAGGAGGTCATCCACATACACCAGAATGAAGGCAGGCACAAGAGTCGTGCCACCAACGAAGAGAGAGGGGTCGGCCTGACTGGGACGGAAATCACTGCGGATAAGGGTGGACGAGAGTTCCTTGTTCCAACAATGAGGAGACTGGAGAAGACCGTAAAGCGCGCGAAGGAGGCGTAGACCCGTCCGGTACCATCAGAGAAGCTGGGAGGCTGGACCATGTACAGGTCCTCCTCCAGATGACCGCAGAGAAACGCGTTATTCACGTCCATCTGGTGAAGCTCCAACTGAAAGTGAGCCATGGCATAGATGAGTACGCAACTTGTCGTAAACTGGCCGACAAGGGCATAGGCGTTAACAAAAGTCAATGCCGGGGACCTGGGAGTAGCCCTTGGTGGTGAGACGAGCCTTGTACCGGTCGAGGGCACCCGAGGCGGTGTACTTCCTGTGCAGGTTCCACTTGGCCTTGATGGCCGTGCGGTTGGGAGGAAGGTTAGCGAGCTCAAGCATACCATGCTCAGCCAATATCACAAGCTCTGCAACACAGGCTGTGTACCAAGCAGCAACGTCTGGGCGAGCAAGAGTGTTGGCAAGGGTGAGAGGGTCAGAGTCGTTAGCAAGCGGGGGAGGGGAGAGGCCGTAGGAGGGACGGAGGTGACGGCAAGAGCGCGAGAAACAGTCGCGCGAGCACCGACAATGTGATGGTCAGTACTGGCATCCAGCGCATGGCAAAAATCCAGGTGAAAGAAGTGACAATCATGGGCATGACCCGGGTGAAAGGTATACGGAAGGAGAGGGCGGGGCGCGAGTATCAACGACGGAGAAGCAATGAGACACGAGACTGGGGGGGAGGACGGGGCAGAGGGGGTAGTCAGGGAGGCAGAAGGGGAGGGAGGGGGAGGGGGGAGCGACGCGGGCATGGAGATCAGTGTGGAAGACTCCAGAAAGGAGGCGGTCGGAGCTGGAGGGGAACCAGACAGGAGAAAGGCCAAAAGGGACAATGCGATGGGGGATGCGGGAGACAGTGTGGGAGAAGGAGGCCAAGCAGGAACCGGGGAACAGGTGGAGAGGAGGAAGACGGTGGGTGCGGGGACAAAGGGGTGGAAGGACAGGAGGGTCGGGGGAGCAGGAAGGGAGGGGTGCGGGAGGAGGAAGTGCTAGAGGACATCTAAGAGGTGGAAGCGAGGGAAGGGGGAGGGGAGGGGCGAAGCTACAGGAAAGAGCATGAGCGAGTGTGACAAGAGACAGGAGAAGGAGGAGGAGGAGTACCCAACATGGGGTCAGAGGGAGGGAGAGGGGAGGAGGAAGAAGGGGAAGGGGGGGGAGGGGTAGGGAGAGAGGGAAAGAAGGAGGAGGGGGACCAATGGGACAAACGGGAGGAGGCAGGGGAAGAACGAGGGGACGAGTCCAAGCAGCGTGCTCACACATGTAGGAGGAGGGGTGAGCACGAACACGAAATGACGGGAATGGAGGAGGGGTGGGCGGGTAAGGAGGGGAGGACGGGGCAGGGAGAGTCATGGGTGGGGAAGGATGTGGGGAGAGAACGGGAAGGGAGGGAAGGGTCTCAAGAGCAAGAACACTGAGGATGGGAGACAAGGGTGTGGGGCGAGGGAGAGGCGGGGCAAGTGGAGTTGGTGGATGAGGGGAATGGAGGACATGAGGAACGCGGTCACGTGGGGAGCCACCCAGGGAGGTAGAAGGCGGAGCATCGTCCTCAGAAACATCCTCAATAGAAAGGAGGACAGGGTCAGGGCACTGATCGAGGACGGGCACGAGGGGAGAGCCAAGTGCCTGAGCAACGGTCAAAGCGGGGGGACCATGCGGGGGCACAGGCAGCAAAATAGGGGGAAGGGAACCAGCGATGGTAACAGGCAGGAAGGAGGGAGACGGACGGGGGGCCGCCACGGTGATGTGACGGAGGCAAGGGAGGAGGGGAGGATACGGGAGGTGCGGGCGGGGAAGGGGCCGGGGGTACAGAAGCAGACGCGGGAGGCATAGGGAGCTCTATTGATGGGGACAAAGGCGAGGACACAAGGGGGTACGAAGGGCGCGGGAAGAGGAGACGGGGAGGGAATCGAGGCATCAGGAGGGGTGGGGGCTGGGACGATGGAAGGGGAGGGAGCTGACGGAACGAGGGGAGTGGGGACGGGAGGTGGAGCCGGCTTCATCAATGATGGGATGCACAGGCAAGGGGGAAGGAGAGGGGGAGGGGAAGGCGAGGAAAGGAGGCTACCGGGGAGAACGAAAGAGGAAGGAATAGTGGAAGGAGACGCCAGAAGAGGTATGAGAGACAGTGGGGACCCACCACATACGAGACCGTCGGTGGAATAGGCGGTAGTGGAGGTCGGAGGGGGAGGGGTACGCTCTACACGAAATGCACTATGTGTTAGCTGCTCAAAGAAGCATGCATGAAACGACTAGAAAATCCGATGCATGACCGGATCCCAAAACCGATGCGCTCGGGAGCGAGGAGCAATGCCAAGTGTGACACAAAGACGGTCATGTAGATCGAGCTTGACGGATCGAGAGGGCGGGTGAGATAGACAGAGGCCATGGTGCCCCACACTACGGCCCGACGGAGGTCCACGCACCGACCAAAGAACAGCTCGAATGGTGTGGTGTCAGATACAAGAGGTCCGTGCGGGATTCGGTTCCACACCCAAGTGTGGTAGCGTGTGGCCTCAGACCAGAAACTCCGACCACGGTCAAGGAAACCGGCCTCGGCCATCATGGTACTAACGCCCTAAAAAAGGGTGCAGTTCCAGCATTCTGCAACCCCATTTTGTTGAGGAGAATAGGGGGCAAAAAGCTGATGAAGAACTCCCTCATGATGGAAAAAGGCTGCGGTGTCGCCGAAGAACTCACCACCACGATCGGAGCGAAAGTGGAGGAGCTGGTGACGACTCTTGCGCTGGGCCATGGTGTACCACGACTGGATGGTTTCTGTAGCATTGCTCTTGGCGCGGAGAAAGAAGATCCACGTGAAGCGGGAGTAGTTGTCAATCAGGCTGAGGACGTACATGGTATGCTCAGAAAGAGACTCATCATGGAGAGGACCGAGGACATCCGCATGAACAAGCTCGAGAGGCATAGAAGCGCGGGAGGGGGAGGATGGAAAAAGGAGACGATGCATCTTATCAACTGCGCAAAAGGTGCATTCAGCAGTGCACGGGGCACGGAATGAAGGGTAGGACAACCCATCGACAGGAAGGGAACAAAGGAGTGAGGTGACGGCGGAAGCTGGGAGATGACAAAGGCGACGGTGAAGGAGATGCGAGTGGGCAGAGCGAGAGAGAGCAACAAGCGCTATAGCATCGGCCGCGTGGGCAGAGACAGAGTGGGGACCAAGAACCTTATAGAGGCCCTCACCAGGGGGGCGGTGACCGCGAAGGACAACATGCCCACTAGCGTGATCAACGACCGTGATGAGACCAAGCGCATAAGTGGTAGAGAAATCACAAGAATCGAGCGCCGGAATAGAGAGTAGGGAGAAGTCGAGGGAAGGAACATAAAAAATAGAGGTCACCAGTAGGAGACGTCACACAGAAAATTCCAACACCAAGAACAGGTAGGGGTGCACTGTCGCCAGTGAAAACGACTGTGATGACAGATACAGGACTGAAGGACGTGAAGAGCTCACGGTCAAGGCACATATGATCGGCCGCGTCCCGTCAACAACCCAAGATGGAGAGACGACACGATCAGTGCCGGAGAGAAGGTAATAGCCAGTCGTGCAAGGAGTCACTTCCTTTGATGTCAGAAACAACGACAAGAGATGAGGAGACTGCGGGGAAGAGACAGGAGTGGCAATAGAATCAAACAAGGGGGACATACCGATGGGCAGGGGACCGCCAAGGATACCCTCCGCAAGAACGCGATGAATCAAAGCGAGGATGGCATCCTCAATGAGAGGACAAGCATCAGCGGTAGTGGCCGCAGGGCCGCCAGGCGGGGCGATAGTAGCGGGGCCGAGCGACCGAGGGGGCGAGGTAGGAGGATCATCGGATGCACGACCACACAGAAGAGCACGCTGGCAAGCAATCCGCTCATGAAGGTTTGGGACCAGGGGAAGGGGATAGGCATCGTGGCGATGACCGACGACATCGTAGTTCTAGCAGATGGACGGGCGACCACCGCGGCCAACGGGAGCCCGGATAGGAAGAGCATGGGCGACTGGGTGCGGAAGGATGCCAGGAAGAGCATCAAGAAGGATGGGCTTAGCAAGAGTGGCGGCAGGCTAGGATGCGGTCTAGAACACTCTGAGACCATTAAGGAGAGCGGGCCAGACAACACCAGGCGTCTGATTAGCGTGCTGTAGGGTCAATGCAAGAGGGAAGGAGGTAAGAGTGCTAGAGAAGTAGGACCAAGGCCGGCAACGACGGAGGTCACAAATGCCTAGTCCATAAGAGAGACACCCGTAGTGAGCAACTTGATCTGGAGAACCACGGTACAACATAGGTAGGCCCCGAGAGACTCGTCGGCATGACGACGGAGAGCGCGGAGGTCAGCAAGAAGACGAACTACGGAGCGAAGAGAGTCGGAGGAGTAAAGTGCAAGAAGGGAGGCCTAGGCCTCGTGAGGACGAGTTGGAAGAGCGGGACTGGGGGCAAAGCGATGAAGCTGGCAAAGGGCAACGGTGGGAGCGGTAGAGTACAGGAGATGAAAAGCGAGGGGCGCACGGTCTGGGTAGGTATGAGGGAGGGTTGGGGCAGGATCGTAGTGCTCCCAGAGATTGTACATGTGTGCCTAAGAGACAAAGCAAGTGGACCTGTCACTGAAAGGCGTGCCGACAACGTGGCTAGGAGCAGAGGTGAGGGGCATCTGTGAGGTGGGTGGGCAAAGACAAAGGTTGACAAGCCGAGCGAACGCATGCGTCATGGCGTCAAGACGAGCCTCAGTGCAAGCGAGGACAGCGTGAGGGTTACCGGGTGGGGGATCGCCAGCGGGGATAGTCCCAGCGACGGGTGTGGTACCACCGCCAATGCCACCTCCAGATGCACCAGTAGCATCCCTAGCAATAGCAACATGCCCGACAACAGCACCACCACTGACAGCAGCGATACCTTCCATCGCATCGGTACCACCGACAGCAGTAGCACTACTAGCGACACCACCAAGGTGGGCACCACAACCAACGCCAACAGCAGCAGCGCCACCAGCACCACACAAAGAACCGACGGTACCAGTAGTGGCACCAACACCTCCCGGGGGTGCACCAACTTCTGGAGCGACCGCGCCACCAGGAGTGACAGCGCCGCCCACCCCCGCAGGACCACGAGCAACGTTGGCAAGAACAGGATGAGCCACAGGACCCCCAATGGGAGCTCGGGGAAAAAGGGGGTCGAGCACCGGACGGGCCGCAACGGCATCGACAATGGTAGTCGAGAGGAGAGCATGGGGATCACAAGGAGGAGCACGCTGCGGGGGCGGGGGTGGAGGGAGAGGAGCATGGAGAGCAGCGAGGGCAGAAGTGATGGCCTCAGCAGCAGCGGACCGGGGCAAGAGAGCGGTGGACTCGTCGGCAAGACTGCAACCGCCAGAAGCCGATTGACTAGGGGCACGGGAGGAGGCGTCAACAACCTGGGCTTTTGTACGAGCCGCTTTCGCAGCAATAGTAGCTCCCAGGGCACCGGAGAGGCCGAGCTCAGGCATGGCGCTACACGAGGTGAGGGACGGAGCAAGAGAGGAGAGTATCAGACGACTGCAGGAAGCCCGAGCCGTGAGCGGAGGTGAGGGAGAAACCATTATCTGGAGTGTGTATTTAGGGAAGTTTGTTAGGAGAGGACGGGAAGGGAAAACAGAAACAAGAGAGAGCAAGAAGGACGAGAAGCCGAGCTCGCTAACCGGATAGTACGTTGTACAAAACACATGACAGGAGGGGAGAAAGGGGCAGTGAAACATTTGACGACAGCGAGGCATGAGTAAGCACGCAGGAAAGAGGAACAGTGCGTGGACAACAACAGTAGATTAGAAGAGAGAAAAATACGAAGGTGCTAGGTGAGGACAGAGAAAACAAAAGGAGAAAGAAGGGAGAATGGAGCAAGAACAAAAAGCACGGGAAAGAGAAAAAAGGAGGAAGCAAGAAGAAAAGAGGGGACAGAGAGGGAGAGAGAGGAGCAAGAGAGGAAAAGAAGGGGGGGCAGACGGAGTGGGAGGCAGTGGCATGGAGATGCGACGGGGAGAGGGGAGAGAGAGAAAGAGAGAGAAAGAGAGAGAAGGGAAGACAAGCAGAGGAGATGGAGGAAGAGTTTTGGAGCATTGAGGAGAGAGAAGGGGATAAGGGGAGGCAGGTGAGAGGTGAGGCAAGGGAAAGGAGGTAGAGGTGGAGAGAAAAAGAGGTACAGAGGAACGAGGAAGATCAGGAGTGAAGGAGGGAAAAGAGGAGGGAAGGGGATATGGTCATAGATACGGAGAGACACGGAGAGAGAGAGAGAGAGAGAGAGAGAGAGAGAGACGGAGGGAG
>SZWC01002038.1:229403-240272 GCA_023375785.1 Penium margaritaceum | reverse complement strand
TTGGCATGTGCCACTGACCATGACCACAAAGTTTACCAAGAACCTTAAATGGCTATGAATCATAACACGAGTCTGCCACGGTCAGAGTATCGAATCATAGTGCAGATATACTGGGCATGACCTTACAGGTATTAGAAAGGTAGAAAACTGGTGGCTCGGTGTGGCTATTGTGTGCAATGCCCTGACAAAGTTGGCATGCGCCACTGACCATGACGACAACTGTATCCAAGTCACTTTTACTTCTATTAATCATAACACAATCAGCCACAGTCAGAGTGTCCAATCGCAGTGCATATGTACTAGGCATGATCTTGTAGGTTCAAACAAGGTAGAATACTAGTGGCTTGGTGTGGCTATATTGCGCTATGCCTTCACAAAGTTGGCATGTGCCACTGACCATGACCCCAAATGTATCCAAGTGACTTTTAATTCTCTGGATCATAACACGACTAAGCCACGGTCAGAGTGTCTAATCACAGTGCAGATGTACTAGGCATGATCACGCACGTGCAAACAAGGTAGAATACTTGTGGCTCGGTTTGGCTATTGTGCGCAATGCCTTGACAAAGTTGGCATGTGCCACTGACCATGACCACAAATGAATCCAAGTGACTTTTACTTTTATTGATCATAACACGAGTCAGCCACGGTCAGAGTGTCCAATCACAGTGCAGACATAGTAGGCATAATCTTGCGGGTTCAAAGAAGGCAGAATACTGGTGGCTCGGTGTGGCTATTGTGCGCAAGGCCTTGACAAAGTTGGCATGTGCCACTGACCATGACCACAAAGTTTACCAAGTGACATGAACTTTTACGAATCGTAACACGAATCAGCCACGGTCAGAGTGCCCAATCACAACGCACACCTAATATGCATGACCTTGCAGGTATAAACAAGGTAAAATACCGGTGGCTTGGCACGGCTATTGTGCGCAATGCCTTGACAAAGTTGGAATGTGCCACTGCCATGACCATAAAGTTTACCAAGTACCTTAAACGGCTATGAATCATTACACGAGTCAGCCATGGTCAGAATGTCCAATCTCAGTGCAGATATAATGGGCATGACCTCGCACGTATGAGCTATAATACTGGTGGCTCGGTGTGGCTATTGTGCGCAATGCCTTGACAAAGTTGGCATGTGCCGCTGACCATGACCACAAATGTATCCAAGTTAGTTTTACTTCTATTGATCATAACACGAGTCAGCCACGGTCAGAGTGTCCAATCACAGTGCAGATGTACTATGCATGATCTTGCAGGTGCAAACAAGGTAGAATACTGGTGGCTTCGTGTGGCTATTGTGCGCAATGCCTTGACAAAGTTGGCATGTGCCATTGACCATGATGACAAAGTTTACCAAGTGACTTGAACTTCTACGAATCGTAACACGAGTCAGCCACGGTCAGACTACCCAATCACAGCGCACATCTAACATGCATGACCAGGTATAAAAAAGGTAAGAAACATGTGGCTTGGCACGGCTTTTGTGTGCAATGCCTTGACAATGTTGGCATGTGCCCTTACCATGACCACAAAGTTTACCAAGCACCTTAAACGGCTATGAATCATGACACAAGTCAGCCACGGTCGGAGTGTCCAATCTCAGTGCAGATATACTGTGCATGAACTTGCATGTATTATCTAGAATACTCGTGGCTCGGTGTGGCTATCGTGCGCAATGCCTTGACAAAGTTGGCATGTGCCACTGACCATGACCAAAATGTATCCAAGTGAGTTTTACTTCTATTGATCATAACTCAAGTCAGCCACGGTCAGAGTGCCCAATCACAGTGCAGATGTAGTAGGCATGATCTTGCAGGTGGAAACAAGGTAGAATACTGGTGGCTCGGTGTGGCTATTGTGCGCAATGCTTTGACAAACTTGGCATGTGCCACTGACCATGACCACAAAGTTTACCAAGTGACTTTAACTTCTACGAATTGTAACACGAGTCAGCCACTGGCGGAGTGCCCAATCACAGTTAAGATGTACTAGGCATTAACTTGCAGGTATGAACAAGGTAAATAGCTGGTGGCTTGGCACGCCTATTGTGCGCAATGCCTGGACAAAGTTGGCATGTGCCACTGACCATGACCACAAAGTTTACCAAGTACCCTAAACGGCGATGAATCATAACACGAGTTAGCCACGGTCAGAGTGTCCAATCACAGTGCAGATGTACTAGGCATGATCTTACAGGTACAAACAAGGTAGAATACTAGTGGCTCGTTGTGGCTTTTGTGCGCAATGCCTTGACAAACTTGGCATGTGCAACTGACCATGACCACAAATGTATCCAAGTGACTTTTACTTCTATTGATCATAACACAAGTCAGCCAAATTCAGAGTGTCCAATCACAGTACAGATATACAGGGCATGAACTTGCAGGTATAAACAAGGTAGAATACTGGTGGCTCAGTGTGGCTATTGTGCGCAATGCCTTGACAAAGTTGGCATGTGCCACAGACCATGAGCACAAATGTTTCCAAGTGACTTTTACTTCTATTGATCATAACACCAGTCAGCCACGGTCAGAGTGCCCAGTCACAGTGCCCATCTCATATGCATGACCTTGCATATATAAACAAGGAAAAAAACCGGTGGCTTGGCACGGCTATTGTGCGCAATGCCTTGATAAAGTTGGCATGTTCCACTGACCATGACCACAAATGTATCCAATTGACTTTTACTTCTATTGATCATAACACGAGATAGCCACGGTCAGAGTGTCCAATCACACTGCAGATGTACTAGACATGATCTTGCACGTACAAACAAGGTAGAATACTGGTGGCTCGTTGTGGCTATTGTGCGCAATGCCTAGACAAAGGCGAAATGTGCCACTGACCATGGCCACAACGTTTACCAAGTGACTTTAACTTCTACGAATCGTAACACGAGTCAGTCATGGTCAGAGTGCCCAATCACAGTACACATCTAAAATGCATGACCTTTCAGGTATAAACAAGGTTAAAACCTGGTGGCTTGGCACGGCTATTGTGCGCAATGCCTTAACAAACTTGGCATGTGCCACTGACCATGACCACAAAGTTTACCAAGTACCTTAAACGACTGTGAATCAGAACACGAGTCAGCCACGGTCAGATTGTCCAATCACAGTGCAGATATACTGGGCATGACCTTGCAGGTATAATCAAGGTATGATACTGGTGGCTCGGTTTGGCTATTGTGTGCAATGCCTTGACAAAGTTGGCATGTGCCCCTGACCATGACCACAAATGTATCCAAGTGACTTTTACTTTTATTGATCATCACACGAAATGCCATGGCCACGGTATCCAATCACAGTGCAGATGTACTAGGCATAATCTTGCAAGTGCAAACAAGGTATAATAATGGTGGCTCGGTGTGGCTATTGTGCGCAATGCCAAAACAAAGTTGGCATGTGCCACTGACCATGACCACAAACGTATCCGAGTGACTTTTATTTCTATTGATAACAACACATGTCAGCCACGGTCAGAGTGTCCAATCACTGTGCAGATGTACTAGGCATGATCTTGCAGGTTAAAACAAGGTAGAATACTGGTGGCTCGGTGTGGCTATTGTGCGCAATGCCTTGAAAAGGCTGTCATGTGCCACTGACCATGACCACAAAGTGTACCAAGTACCTTAAACGGCTATGAATCATAACATGAGTCAGCCACGGTCAGAGTGTCCAATCACAGTTCAGATATAATGGGCATGACCTTGCAGGTACAAACAAGGTAGAATACTGGTGGCTCAGTGTGGCTATTGTGCCCAGTGCCTTGACAAAGTTGGCATGTGCCACTAACCATGACCACAAATGAATCCAAGTGACTTTTACTTCTATTGATCATAACATAAGTCAGCAACGGTCAGAGTGTCCAATCACAGTGCAGATGTACTATGCATGATCTTGCAGGTGCAAACAAGGTAGAATACTGGTGGCTCGGTGTGGCTATTGTGCGCAATGCCTTGACAAAGTTGGCATGTGCCACTGACCATGACCACATAGTTTACCAAGTGACATTAACTTATACGAATTGTAACACGAGTCAGCCATGGTCAGAGTGCCAAATAACATATATTATGCATGACCTTGCAGGTATCAACAAGGCAAAAAACCGGTGGCTTGGCACGGCTATTGTATGCCATGCCTTGACCAATTTGGCATGTGCCACTGACCATGACCACAACGTTCATCACGTGACTTTAACTTAAACGAATCGTAACACGGGTCAGCCACGATCAGAGTGCCCAATCACAGTGCACATCTAGTATGCATGACCTTACAGGTATAAACAAGGTCAAAAACCGGTGGCTTGGCACGGCTATTGTGCGCAATGCCTTGACAATGTTGGCATGTGCCACTGACCATAACCACAAAGTTTACCAAGTACCTTAAACGGCTATGAATCATAACACGAGTCAGCAACGGTCAGAGTGTCCAGTCACAGTGCATATGTACTATGCATGATCTTGCAGGTACAAACAAGGTAGAATACTTGTGGCTTGATGTGGCTATTGTGCGCAGTGCCTTGACAAAGTTGACATGTGCCAGTGACCATGACCACAATGTTTACCAAGTGACTTTAACGTATACAAATCGTAACATGAGTCAGCCATAGTCAGCTTACCCCATCACAGTTCAGATGTACTAGGCATGATCTTGCTGGTATAAACAAGGTCAAATACCAGTGGCTTGGCACGGCGACTGTGCGGAATGCCTTGACCAAGTTGGCATGTGCCACTGACCATGACCACAAAGTCTACCAAGTACCTTAAACGGCTATGAATCTTAACACGAGTCAGCCACAGTCGGAGTGTCCAATCACACTGCAGATACACTGGGCATAACCTTTCAGGTACAAACAAGGTACAATATTGGTGTCTCAGTGTGACTATTGTGCGCAATGCCTTGACTACGTTGGCATGTGCCACTGACCATGACCACAAATAGATCCAAGTGACTTTTACTTCTACTGATCATAACACAAGTCAGCCACGGTGAGAGTGTCCAATCACAGTGCAGATGTACTAGGCATGATATTGCAGGTGCAAACAAGGTAGAATACTGGTGGCTCGGTGTGGCTATTGTGCGCAATGCCTTGACAAAGTTGGCATGTGTCACTGACCATGACCACATAGTTTACCAAGTGACTTTCACTTCTACAAATTGTAACACGAGTCAGCCACGGTCAGAGTGCCCAGTGACATTGCAAATGTAATATGCATGACCTTGTAGGTATAAACAAGGCAAAAAACCGGTGGCTTGGCATGGTTATTGTATTTTATGCCTTGACAAGGTTGGCATGTGCCACTGAACATGACCACAAAGTTTACCAAGTACCTTAAACGGCTATGAATTATAACACGAGTCAACCACGATCAGATTTTCCAATTTCAGTGCAGATATATTAGGCATGACCTTGTCGGTATAACAAGGGTAGAATACTACTGGCTCGGTGTGGCTATTGTGCGCAATGCCTTGACAAAGCTGGCATGTGCCGCTGACCATGACCACAAATGTATCCAATTGACTTTTACTTCTATTGATCATAACACGAGTCAGCCACGGTCAGAGTGTCCAATGAAAGTGCAGATGTACTAGGCATGATCTTGCAGGTACAAACAAGGTAGAATACTGGTGGCTCAGTGTGGCTATTGTGCGTAATGCCTTGACAAAGTTTGCATGTGCCACTGACCATGACCACAAAGTTTACCAAGTACCTTAAACGGCTATGAATCATAACACGAGTCAGCCACGGTCAGAGTGTCCAATGAAAGTGCAGATGTACTAGGCATGATCTTGCAGGTACAAACAAGGTAGAATACTGGTGGCTCGGTGTGGCTATTGTGCGCAATGCCTTGATAAAGTTGGCATGTGCCACTGACCATGACCACAAAGTTTACCAAGTACCTTAAACGGCTATGAACCATAACACGAGTCAGCCATGGTGAGAGTGTCCAATCATAGTGCAGATGTACTAGGCATGATATTGGAGGTGCAAACAAGGTAAAATAGTAGTGGCTCGGTGTGGCTATTGTGCGCAATGCCTTGACAAGGTTGGCATGTGCCACTGACCATGACCACAATGTTTACCAAGTGACTTTAACTTCTACGAATCATAACACAAGTCAGCCACGGTCAGAGTACCCAATCACAGTGCACATCTAATATGCATGACCTTTCAGGTATAAAGAGGGTAGAAAGCCGGTGTCTTGGCACGGCTATTGTGCGCAATGCCTTGACAAAGTTGGCATGTGCCACTAACCATGACCACAAAGTTTACCAAGTACCTTGAAAGGCTATGAATCATAACACGAGTCAGCCACGTTCAGATTGTCCATTCACAGTGCAGATATACTAGGCATGACCTTGCACATATAAACAAGGTAGAATACTGGTGGCTCGATGTGGCTACTGGCCAGTGCCTTGACAAAGTTGGCATGTGCCACTCAACATGACCACAAATGTATCCAGGTGACTTTTACTTCTATTGAACACAACATGAGTCAGCCACGGTCGGAGTGTCCAATCACAGTGCAGATGTACTAGGCATGATCTTGCAGGTTCAAACAAGGTACAATACTGGTGGTTCGGTGTGCGAATGTGCGCAATGCCTTAACAAAGTTGGCATGTGCCACTGATCATGACCACAAAGTTTACCAAGTGACTTTAACTTCTACGAATCGTAACACGAGTCAGCCACAGGCAGAGTGCCCGATCACAGTTTAGATGTACTAGGCATGATCTCTAGGTATAGACAAGGTGAAAAACCGGTGGCTTGGTACGGCTATTGTGCGCAATGCCTTGAAAAAATTGGCATGTGCCACTTACCATGACCACAACTTTTACCAAGTACCATAAACGTATATGAAGCATAACACGAGTCAGCCACGGTTAGAGTGTCCAATCACAGTGCAGATATACTAGGCATGACCTTACTGGTATAAACAAGGCAGATTACTGGTGGCTCGGTGTGGCTATTGTCAGAAGAATGCAGGTACGAGAGCAGCAATAGCAGAAGCAAGCAGAGCCATCGGAACAACCACAAGTCCGGTGCCAAAGTGACGTAAGCAAGAGCGGTCCCGAGGAGTTAGTCGTAGAGCTTGATAGAGGCCGAGGTTCAAGAGGGGACGAGGGTGACAGGATGTTCAGAGAGAGAGAGAGAGCTCAGACGAAAGATGAGTGATGACTGGTTGAGGACGGAGTGAAGGAGGGAGAGTGACGGACCAAAGAGTTGAGAGCTGTGAGAGGCTGGCGAAGGCAAGAAATGCAAAGTGCGAGCAGAGCAAAGACACGGCGCCAAAGCCGCGGAACTAAAGGGAACAAGATGGGCATAACTGTTCTGGTTGAACTAGGGAGGGAATAAACATCCTTCTTATATACAGCAGAACAGGATAAACCGGGTATTAACGGCTTCTTTTCGCTAGCCGCACGCGTGGCGACGTGGTCGTTGCTTGACTCTTGTGGAACGGTCGAGACCGACCAGCCGTTGCCGAGGAGGTTCGGTGTGGGACCTGAACCAGTAACGAGAGCTCGGATTATCCAGGGGATGTATGAGAAGGACCTTGTCGGAGTCATATTTCTGACAGCCCCCTTGAGTCCGACAAGGCATAATCCCTGAGTGCCTATAGGGCCTCAGTGTCCAATTGTCGCTGTCTGATGGGGGGATTAACCACTTGACGGAGGGAGAGGATGATCACGTTACAAAGAGTTGGGTTCCACGCTGTTGCCACAAGGGTGTGCCACATTGCTGCGACAGGTGACACTTCGTCGATGATCGTGTGGTAGACAATATGGGTGGTGTCACGTAGACACCTTTTTATGTCCTGTAAGGTTGTCATGTAAGCTCTTGGAGGACACCCGGGGTTGTCATACACTCCTTCCAGAAAGAGGGAGAGCTGATACCCACGGAGAAAATAGTGATTTGTCTTCATTTGTATGCCACCATACCAGTCGTGTATGTTTTCTCCCAACTGATCAAGAATCGGAATATGTGTCCTTGTGCTGGCCACAGGTGCGAATGATGATCAAGCGGAAGCTGGTGAAAGAGGAGTGGGCGCAGAGACAGAACCACGTGCGCTGCGGAAGATTTCGGCGTGGGCGCAGGTCGTCGTGAAGCGGGGGATGCGACCCGGCGGATCCTTGTGCCGAGCGGACGATACAGAAGCAAGATCTGAGGTAGCTGAGGGCTGAGTGGGTACAGGGGCAGAACCACATGCGTGGATGAAGGCTGATGAAGAAGGCGGTGCGAAAAATGCTGCTGACAAGGAACCTGGGAGGAGCCGAAAGGAGATGAGGTGAGACGAGCTGTTGATGAAGCTGAAGAGGCAGGCAAAGAGTGACGCAAGGAAGGCAGATGAGGCTGAGGTAAGAAAGAAGGCTGGAGTGAGGATGATGAGGAGGACCAAGAGTAGCAGATGAGGATGAAGATTGATTGACAATGCTCAAGGAGAAAGGGGGAAACGAGACAGACAGAGGACGGCAAGATGAGAGACGGCGCGGCAGAGAGGAATAGCGAGACAACCTCTACCTCTGCTTTCAGGACAGTGACGGCTTGTTCCCCATTTGGCCCTCGGCGGGCAGGAAGACTGGCGGTGTCTGACATCCTGACAACTAGAGGAAGTTGGTTGCAGCACAGGGAGTCATGCGGCAAGCAGAGATTCCAGTCTGCTGGTGTCAGGAGAGCGATGACTTGTTCCCTAGTTGGCTCGCAATAGGAGCAGGAAGACTAAAGGTGTCCGATGTCCTGGCGGCGGGCGTTGCACTGCTGCTGCTGACGCTACGAGAAGGCGGTGCGAGGATGCGGTACGGCACAACGAGTGCAAAAAGGCTGATGTCGATGGAGTACATGGCACAGATGAGGCCGATGAAGGAAAAGGAGAAGGGCGGAGGTGTTTGCAAGGGTGACGGGATGAGGGAAAGCAGGTAACGAGCGGCAGGAAGCTTCCAGGAAGTTGACAGAAGGCGGCGGCTTGGGAGTTGCTTGCAGCTGTTGTTTCACGACAAGTCACCAATTGGTTGCCACGGTCGCATAATGGGTACAGGGCTTCCTTAGAATGACGAGGTGTTGCTTTAGCGCGAAGAGCGCTTCAAGCGGTGCTGTTGATGTCAGCTACTGATGAAGCGAGGAGGCGCAAAGTGGCGGTGACGGCGGTGGAGGGGTGCAAATTTGAGAAGGGACGCAATGGTGGCGGCGGAGCGATGACTCAGTCACGAGGCACTTGGTGATGTTGCCGGATGCTCTGATACCATGTCGAAAGAATGTAGGCACGAGATCGGCAGTAGCAGAAGCAAGCAGAGGCATCGGAACAACCACAAGTCTGGCACCAAAGTGACGTAAGAGAGAGCGGTCCCGAGGAGTTAGTCGCAGAGCTTGATAGAGGCCGAGGGTCACAAGGAGACGAGGCAGACCGGATGTTGAGATAGAGAGAGAGCTCGGACAAAAGGCGAGTGATGACTGATTGAGGACTGAGCGAAGGAGCGAGAGTGACGGACCAAAGAGTTGAGAGCTGTGAGAGGTTGGCGAAGGCAATAAATGCGAATTACGAGCAGAGCGAAGACACGGCGGCAAAACCAAGGAACCAAGGGAACAGGATGGGCATAACTGTTCTGGTTGAACTAGGGAGGGAATAAACATCCTCCTTATATATAGCAGAACAGGATAAAATGGGTATAAACGGCTTCTTTTTGCTAGCCGCATGCGTGGCGATGTGGTCGCTTATCAGGGGCGACATGACTCTGGTGGAACGGTCAAGACCGACCAGCCATTGCCGAGAAGGTTTGGTGCGGGACATGAGCCGGTAACGAGAGCTCCGATTATGCAAGGGATATATGAGAAGGACCTTGTCAGAGTCATATTTCTGACAGCTATTGCGTGCAATGCCTTGAAAATTTTGGCATGTGTCACCGACCATGACCACAAATGTATCCAAGTGACTTTTACTTCTATTGATCATAACACGAGTCAGCCACAGTCAGAGTGTCCAATCGTAGTGCAGATGTACTAGGCATGATCTTGCAGGTACAAGCAAGGTAGAATACTGGTGGCTCGGTGGGGCTATTGTGCGAAATGCCTTGAGAAAGTTGGCATGTGCCACTGACCATGACCACAAAGTGTACCAAGTGACTTTAACTTCTACGAATCGTAACACGAGGCAGCCACGATCAGAGTGCCCAATCACAATGCACATCTAATATGCATGACCTTGCAGGTATAAACAAGGTAAAAACCCGGTGGCTTTGCACGGATATTGTGCGCAATGCCTTGACAAAGTTTGCATGTGCCACTGACCATGACCACAAGTTTACCAAGTACCCTAACCGGCTATGAATCATAACACGAGTCAGCCACGGTCAGAGTGTCCGATCACAGTGCACATATACTGGGCATGACTTTGCAAGTATGAACAAGGTAGAATACTGGTGGCTCGGTGTGGCTATTGTGCGCAATACCTTGACAAAGTTGGCATGTGCCACCGACCATGACCACAAATGTATCCAAGTGACTTTTACTTCTATTGATCATAACACGAGTCAGCCACAGTCAGAGTGTCCAATCACAATGGAGCTGTACTAGGCATGATCTTGCAAGTACAAAAAAAGGTAGAATACTGGTGGCTCGGTGTGGCTATTGTGCGCAATGCCTTGACAAAGTTGGCATTTGCCACTGACCATGACCACAAAGTTTACCAAGTGACTTTATCTCCATGACTCGTAACACGAGTCAGCCATGGTCAACAATGCCCAATCACAGTGCACATATAATATGCATGACCTTGCCGGTATAAACAAGGTTGAAATCCGGTGGCTTGGCACAGCTATTGTGCGCAGTGCCTTGACAAAGTTGGCATGTGCCACTTACCATGACCAC
>SZWC01002038.1:176552-196313 GCA_023375785.1 Penium margaritaceum | reverse complement strand
TGATTCATAGCCGTTTAAGGTACTTCATAAACTTTGTGGTCATGGTCAGTGGCACATGCCAACTTTGTCAAGGCATTGCGCACACTAGCCACACCGAGCCACCAATATTCTACCTTGTTTATACCTGCAAGGTCATGCCCAGTATATGTGCATTGTGATTGGACACAATGACCGTGGCTGACTCGTGTTGTGATTCATAGCCGTTTAAGGTACTTCATAAACTTTGTGGTCTTGGTCAGTGGCACATGCCAACTTTGTCAAGGCATTCCGCACAATAGCCGTGCCAAGCCACCGGTTTGTTACCTTGTTTATATCTGTAAGATCATGCCTAGTATATATGCACTTTGATTGGACCCTCTAACCGTGGCTGAATTGTGTTATGATCAATAGAAGTAGAAGTCACTTTGATACATTTGTGGTCATGGTCAGTGGCACATGCCACCTTTGCCAAGGCATTGCGCACAATAGCCACATCGAGCCACCAGTATTCTACCTTGTTTGAACCTGCAAGATCATGCCTAATACATTTGCACTGTGATTTGACACTCTGACCGTGGCTGACTCGTGATATGATTCATAGCCGTTTAAGGTACTTGGTAATCTTCTGGTCATGGTCATTGGTTCATGCCAACTTTGTCAAGGTATTGCGCACAATAGTTACGCAGAGCCATGAGTATTCTACCTTGTTTGCACCTGCAAGATAATGCGCAGTACATCTTCACAGTGATTGGACACTCTGACCGTTGCTGACTCGTGTTATGATCAATAGAAGTAAATGTGACTTGGATACATTTGTGGTCATGGTCAGTGGCACATGCCAACTTTGTCAAGGCATTGCGCACAGTAGCCGTGCAAAGTCACCGGTTTTTTACATTGTTTATACCTGCAATGTCACTGTGATTGTGCACTGTGACCGTGGCTGACTCTAGTTACGATTATTAGAAGTTAAAGTCACTTGGTAAACTTTGTGGTCATGGTCAGTGGCACATGCCAACTTTGTCAAAGCATTGCGCACAATAGCCACACTGAGCCACCAGCATTTGACCTTGTATGAACCTGTAAGTTCTTGCCTAGTCCATCTACATTGTGATTGGACACTCTGACCGTGGCTGACTCGTGTTATGATTCGTAGAAGTTAAAGTCACTTAGTAAACTTTGTGGTCATGGTATGTGGCACATGACAACTTTGTCAAGGCATTGCGCACAATAGCCACACCGAGCCACCAGTATTGTACCTTGTTTACACCTGCAAGATCATGCCTGGTATATCTGCACTGTGATTGGACACTCTGACCGTGGTTGACTTGTGTTATGATTCATAGCCGTTTAAGGTACTTGGTAAACTTAGCGGTCATGGTCAGTGGCACATGCCAACGTTGTCAATGCATTGCGCACAATATCCGTGCCAAGCCATCGGGTTTTTACCTTGTGTATACCTCTAAGGCCATGCATATTAGATATGCACTGTGATTGGGCACTTTGACCGTGGCCAACTCGTGTTACGATTCGTAGAAGTTAACGTCAATTGGTAAACTTTGTGGTCGTGGTCAGTGGCACATGCCAACTTTGACAAGGCATTGCACACAATAGCCACACCGAGCCACCAGTATTCTACCTTGCTTGAACCTGCAAGATCATGCCTAGTACATGTGCACTGTGATTGGACACTCTGACCGTGGCTGACTCGTGTTATGCTCACTAGAAGTAAAAGTTACCCGGATACATTTGTGGTCATGGTCAGTGGCACATGCCAACTTTTTCAAGGCATTGCGCACAATAGCCACACCGAGCCACCAGTATTCTACCTTGTTTATAAGTGCAAGAGCATGCCCAGTACATCTACACTGTGATTTGACACTCGGACCGTGGCTTACTTGTGTTATGATCAATAGAAGTAAAAGTCACTTGGATACATTTATGGTCATGGTCAGTGGCACATGCCAACTTTGTCAAGGCATTGCGCATAACAGCCACACAAAGCCACTAGTATTATACCTTGTTTGCACCTGCAAGATCAAGCGTATTATCTCTGCACTGTGATTGGTCACTCTGACCGTGACTGACTCGTGTTTTCATCAATAGAAGTAAAAGTCACTTGGATACATTTGTGGTCATGGTCAGTGGCACATGCCAAATTTGTCATGGTATTGCGCACAATAGACACACCGAGCCACCAGTATTCTACCTTGTTTGAACCTGCAATATCACGCCTGGTACATCTGCACTGTGATTGGACACTCTGACCGTGGCTGACTCGTGTTATGATCAATAGACGTAAAAGTCACTTGGATACATTTGCGGTCATGGTCAGTGGCACATGCCAGCTTTGTCAAGGCAGTGCGCACAATAGCCACACCGAGCCACGAGTATTCTACCTTTTCTACACCTGCAAGGTCATGCCCAGTGTATCTGCACTGTGATTGGACACTCTGACCGTGGCTGACACGTGTTATGATTCATAGCCGGTTTAGGTACTTGGTAAACTTTGTGGTCATGATCAGTGGCACATGCCAACATTGTCAAGGCATTGCGCACAATAGCCGTGCCAAGACACCGGTTTATTACCCTTTTTATACCTACAAGGTCATGCATAGTACATCTGAACTGTGACTGGGCACTCTGGCCATGGCTGACTCGTGTTACGATTCGTAGAAATAAAAGTCCCTTGGTGAACTTTGTGGTCATGGTCAGTGGCACATGCCAACTTTGTCAAGGCATTACGCACAATAACTACACCAAGCCACCAGTATTCCACCTTGTTTGTACCTTCAAGGTCATGCCTAGTACATTTGCACTGTGATTGGACACTCTGACCGTGGCAGACTCGTGTTGTGATCAATAGAATAAAAAGTCACTTGGATACATTTGTGGTCATGGTCAGTGGCACATGCCAACTTTTTCAAGGCATTGCGCACAATAGCCACACAGAGCCACCAGTATTCCGCCTTGTTTGTATCTGCAAGATCATGCCTAGTACATCTGAACTGTGATTGGACAATCTGACCGTGGCTGACTCGTATTATGATTCATAGCCGTTTAAGGTACTTGGTAAACTTTGTGGTCATGGTCAATGGCACATGCCAATTTTGTCAAGGCAATACGCATAATAGCCATGCCAAGCCACCAGTATTCTACGTTTGTTATACATGCAAGGTCGTGCCTAGAACATCTAAACTGTTATTGGACACTCTCATCGTGGCTGACTCGTGTTACGATTCGTATAAGATAATGTCACTTGGTAAACTTTGTGGTCATGGTCAGTGGCACATGCCAAATTTGTCAAGGCATTGCGCACAATAGCCACACCAAGCCACCAGTATTCTACCTTGTTTGAACCTGCCAGATCATGCCTATTACATCTGCACTGTGATTGGACACTCTGACCGTGGCTGACTCGTGTTATGATTCGTAGTCCTTTAAGGTACTTGGTAAACTTTGTGGTCATGGTCAGTGGCACATGCCAACTCTGTCAAGGCATTGCGCACAATAGCCACACCAAGCCACCAGTACTGAACCTTGTTTGCACCTGCAAGATCATGCATAGTAAATCTGCACTGTTATTTGACACTCTGGTCGTGGCTGACTCATGTTATGTTTCATAGCCGTTTAAGGTACTTGGTAAACGTTGTGGTCATGGTCAGTGGCACATGCCAACTTTGTCAAGGCATTGCGCACAACAGCTGTGCCATGCCACCGGTTTTTTGCCCTGTTCATACCTGAAAGGTCATGCCCAGTATATCCGCAATTTCATTGGACATTCTGACCGTGGCTGACTCGTGTTATGATTCATAACCGTTTAAGGTACTTGGTAAACTTTGTGGTCATGGTCAGTGGCACATGCCAACTTTGTCAAGGCATTGCGCACAATAGCCATACCAAGCCACCGGTTTTTTGCCTTGTTTGTACCTGCAAGGTCATGCCTAGTACATATGAACTGTGATTGGACACTCTGACTGTGACTAACTCGTGTTATGATTCGTAGAAGTTAAAGTCACTTGGTAAACTTTGTGGTCATGGTCAGTGGCACATGCCAACTTTGTCAAGGCATTGCGCACAATAGCCACACCGAGCCACCTGTGTTCTACATTGTTTGTACCTACAAGATCATTCCGAGTACATCTGCACTGTGATTAAACACTCTGATCGTGGCTGACTCGTGTTACGATCAATAGAAGTAAAAGTCACTTTAAAACACTTGTGGTCATGGTCAGTGGCACATGCCAGCTTTGTCAAGGCATTGCGCACAACAGCCACACCAAGCCACCAGTATTCTACCTTGTTTATACCTGCAAGGTCATGCCCAGAATATCTGCACTGTGATTGGACACTCTGACCGTGGCTGACTCGTGTTATGATTAAGAACCGTTTAAGGTACTTGGTAAAGTTTGTGGTCATGGTCACTTGCACATGCCAACTTTGTCAAGGCATTGCGCACAATAGCCTTTCCAAGCCACCGGTTTTTTTCCTTGTTCATACCTGCAGGTCATGCCTAGTACATCTGAACTATGATTGGGCACTCTGACCGTGGCTGACTCGTGTTACGATCCGTATAAGTTAAAGTCACCTGGTAAACTTTGTGGTCATGGTCAGTGGCACATGCCAACTTTGTCAAGGCATTGCGCACGTTAGCAACACGGAGCCACCAGTATTCTACCTTGTTTGTACCTGCAAGATCATGCCTAGTACATCTGCACTGTGATTGGATACTCTGACCGTGGCTGACTTGTGTTATGATCAATAGAAGTAAAAGTCACTTGGATACATTAGTGGTCATGGTCATTGGCACATGCAAACTTTGTCAAGGAGTTGCGCACAATAGCCACACCGAGCAACTAGTATTCTACCTTGTTTGCACCTGCAAGATCATGCCTAGTACATCTGCACTGTGATTGGACACTCTGACCGTGGCTGACTCGTGTTATGATTCATAGAAGTTAAAGTCACTTGGTAAACTTTGTGGTCATGGCCAGTGGCACGTGCCAACTTTGTCAAGGCATTGCGCATTATAGCCACACCGAGCCACCAGTATTCTACCTTGTTTGAACCTGCAAGATCATGCCTAATATATTTGCATTGTGATTGGACACTCTGACCGTGGCTGACTCGTTGTATAATCAATAGACGTAAAAGTCACTTGGATACATTTGTGGTCATGGTCAGTGGCACATGCCAACTTTGTCAAGGCATTGCGCACACTAGCCACACCGAGCCACCAGTATTCTACCTTGTTTATACCTGCAAGGTCATGCCTAGTATATGTGCACTGTGATTGGACACTCTGACCGTGGCTGACTCGTGTTGTGATTCATAGTCGTTTAAGGTACTTGGTAAGCTTTGTGGTCATGGTCAGTGGCACATGCCAACTTTGTCAAGGCATTGCACACAATAGCCGTGCCAAGCCAATGGGGTTTTACCCTGCTTATACCTGCAATGTCATGCATATTATATTTGAACTGTGATTGGGTACTCTGACCATGGCTGACTAGTGTTATGATTCGTAGAAGTTAAAGTCACTTGGTAAGCTTTGCGGTCATGGTCAGTGGCACATGCCAACTTTGTCAAGACATTGCGCACAATAGCCACACCAAGCCACCAGAATTCTACCTTGTTTGTACCTGCAAGATCATGTCTAGTATATGTGCAATGTGATTGGACACTCTGACCGTGGCTGACTCGTGTTATGATCTATAGAAGTAAAAGTTACGTGGATACATTTGTTTTCATGGTCAGTGGCACATGCCAACTTTGTCAAGGCATTGCGCATAATAGCCACACCAAACCACCAGTATTATACCCTGTATATACCTGCATGGTCATGCCCAGTATATCTGCACTGTGATTGGACACTCTGACCGTGGCTGGTGTGTGTTATGATTCGTAGAAGTTAGAGTCACTTGGTAAACTTTGTGGTCATGGTCAGTGGCACATGCCAACTCTGTCAAGGCATTGCGCACAATAGCCACACTGAGCCACCAGCATTTGACATTGTGTGAACATGTAAGTTAATGCCTAGTCCATCTACACCGTGATTGGACACTCTGACCGTGGCTGACGCGTGTTATGATTCGTATAAGTTAAAGTCACTTTGTAAACTTTGTGGTCATGGTAAGTGGCACATGCCAACTTTGTCAAGGCATTGCGTACAATAGCCACACCGAGCCACCAGTATTGTACATTGTTTACACCTGCAAGATCATGCTTGGTATATCTGCACAATGATTGGACACTCTGACCGTGGCTGACTTGTGTTATGATTCATAGCCGTTTAAGGTACTTGGTCAACTTTGTGGTCATGGTCAGTGGCACATGCCGACTTTGTCAAGGCATTGCGCACAATAGCCGTGCCAAGCCACCGGGTTTTTACCTTGTTTATACCTGTAAGGCCATGCATGTTATACGTGCACTGTGATTGGGCACTTTGACCGTGGCCGACTCGTGTTACGATTCATAGAAGTTAACGTCACTTGGTAAACTTTGTGGTCATGGTCAGTGGCACATGCCAAATCTGTCAAGGCATTGCAGACAATAGCCACACCGAGCCACCAGTATTCTACCTTGCTTGAACCTGCAAGATCACGCCTAGTACATCTGCACTATGATTGGACACTCTTACCGTGGCTGACTCGTGTTATGATCATTAGAAGTAAAAGTCACTTGGATACATTTGTGGTCATTGTCACTGGCACATGCCAACTTTGTCAAGGCAGTGCACACAATATCTACACCGAGCCACAAGTATTCTACCTTGTTTATACCTGCAAGGTCATGCCCAGTATATCTGCACTGTGATTGGACACTCTGACCGTGGCTGACACGTGTTATGATTCATACCTGTTTTAGGTACTTGGTAAACTTTGTGGTCATGGTCAGTGGCACATGCCAACATTGTCGAGGCATTGCGCACAATAGCCGTGCCAAGACACCAGTTTTTTACCCTTTTTATACCTACAAGGTCATGACTAGTACATCTGAACTGTGACTGGGCACTCTGACCATGGCTGACTCGTGTTACGATTCGTAGAAGTTAAAGTCACTTGGTGAACTTTGTGGTCATGGTCAGTGGCGCATGCCAACTTTGTCGAGGCATTATGCACAATAACCACACCGAACCACCAGTGTTATACCTTGTTTGTACCTGCAAGGTCATGCCTAGTACATTTGCACTGTGATTGGACACTCTGACTGTGGCAAACTCGTGTTATGATCAGTATACGTGGAAGTCACTTGGATACATTTGTGGTCTTGGTCAGTGGCACATGCCAACTTTGTCAAGGCAATGCGCACAATAGCCACACCGAGCCACCAGTATTCTACCTTGTTTATACCTGGAAGGTCATGCCCTGTATATCATGTATTGTAATTGGACACTCTTACCATGGCTGACCCGTGTTATGATTCATAGCCGTTTAATGTACTTGGTAAGCTTTGTGGTCATGGTCAGTGGCACATGCCAACTTTGTCAAGGCATTGCGCACAATAGCCGTTCCAAGCCAACTGTTTTTTACCCTGTTTATACCCGCAATGTCATGCATACTAGGTTTGCAATGTGATTGGGTACTCTGACCGTGGCTGACTCGTGTTATGATTTGTAGAAGTTAAAGTCACTTGATAAGCTTTGTGGTCATGGTCAGTGGCACATGCCAACTTTGTCAAGACATTGCGCACAATAGCCACACCAAGCCACCAGTATTCTACCTTGTTTGTACCTGCAAGATCATGTCTAGTATATATGCACTGTGATCGGACACTCTGACCATGGCTGACTCGTGTTATGATCAATAGAAGTAAAGGTTACGTGGATACATTTGTGGTCATTGTCAGTTGCTCATCCCAACTTTGTCAAGTCATTGCGCATAATAGCCACACCGAACCACCAGTATTCTACCATTTATATACCTGCATGGTCATTCCTAGTATATCTGCACTGTGATTGGACACTCTGACCGTGGCTGACTTGTGTTATTATTCGTAGAAGTTAGAGTCACTTGGTAAACTTTGTGGTCATGGCCAGTGACACATGCTAACTTTGTCAAGGCACTGCGCACAATAGCCACACCGGGCCACCAGAATTCTACCATTTTTACACCTGCAAGATCATGCCTAGTACATCTGCACTGTGATTGGACACTCTGACCATGGCTGACTCGTGCTATGATCAATATAAGTAAAAGTCACTTGGATACATTTGTGGTCATGGTCAATGGCACATGCCAACTTTTTCAAGGCATTGTGCACAATAGCCCCACCGAGGCACCAGTGTTATACCTTGTTTGTACTTGCAAGGTCACTCCCAGTATATCTGCACTGTGTTTGGACACTCTGACCGTGGCTGACTCGTGTTGTGATTTACAGCCGTTTAAGGTACTTGGTAAACTTTGTGGTCATGGTCAGTGGCACATGCCAACTTTGTGAAGGCATTGCGCACAATAGCCACACCTAACGACCATTATTCTACCTTGTTTATACCTCCAAAGTCATGCCCATTATATCTGCACTGCGATTGGACACTCTGAATGTGGCTGACTCGTGTTATGATCAATAGAAGTAAAATTCACTTGGATACACTTGTGGTCATGGTCAGTGGCACATGCCAAATTTGTCAATGCACTGCGCACAATAGCCACACCGAGCCACCAGTATTCTACCTTGTTTATTCCTGTAAGGTCATGCCCAGTATATATGCACTGTGATTGGACACTCTGCCTGTGGCTGACTTGTCTTATGATTCATAGCCGTTTAAGGTACTTGGTAAACTTTGTGGTCATGGTCAGTGGCACATGCCAACTTTGTCAAGGCATTGCGCACAATAGCCACACCGCGCCACCTGTGTTCTACCTTGTTTGTACCTGCAAGATCATTCCGAGTACATCTGCACTGTGATTAAACACTCTGATCGTGGCTGACTCGTGTTACGATCAATAGAAGTAAATGTCACTTTAAAACACTTGTGGTCATGGTCAGTGGCACATGCCAACTTTGTCAAGGCATTGCGCACAACAGCCACACCAAGCCACCAGTATTCTTACTTGTTTATACCTGCAAGGTCATGCCCAGAATATCTGCACTGTGATTGGACACTCTTACCGTGGCTGACTCGTGTTATGATTCATAACCGTTTAAGGTACTTGGTAAAGTTTGTGGTCATGGTCAGTGGCACATGCCAACTTTGTCAAAGCATTGCGCACAATAGCCTTGCCAAGCCACCGGTTTTTTACCTTGTTCATACCTACAGGTCATGCCTAGTACATCTGAACTATGATTGGGCACTCTGACCGTGGCTGACTAGTGTTACGATCCGTAGAAGTTAAAGTCACCTGGTAAACTTTGTGGTCATGGTCAGTGGCACATGCCAACTTTGTCAAGGCATTGCGCACGTTAGCAACACGGAGCCACCAGTATTCTACCTTGTCTGTACCTGCAAGATAATGCCTAGTACATCTGCACTGTGATTGGATACTCTGACCGTGGCTGACTTTTGTCATGATCAATAGAAGTAAAAGTCACTTGGATACATTAGTTGTCATGGTCAGTTGCACATGCAAACTTTGTCAAGGAGTTGCACCCAATAGCCACACCGAGCAACCAGTATTCTACCTTGTTTGTACCTGCAAGATCATGCCTAGTACATCTGCACTGTGATTGGACACTCTGACCGTGGCTGACTCGTGTTATGATTCATAGAAGTTAAATTCACTTGGTAAACTTTGTGGTCATGGCCAGTGGCACATGCCAACTTTGTCAAGGCATTGCACACAATAGCCACACCGAGCCACCAGCATTCTACCTTGTTTGAACATGTAAGATAATGCCTAGTATATTTGCATTGTGAGTGGACACTCTGACCGTGGCTGACTCGTTGTATGATCAATAGACGTAAAAGTCACTTGGATACATTTGTGGTCATGGTCAGTGGCACATGCCAACTTTGTCAAGGCATCGCGTACACTAGCCACACCGAGCCACCAGTATTCTACCTTGTTTATACCTGCAAGGTCATGCCCAGTATATGTGCACTGTGATTGGACGCTCTGACCGTGGCTGACTCGTGTTGTGATTCATAGCCGTTTAAGGTATTTGGTAAGCTTTGTGGTCATGGTCAGTGGCACATGCCAACTTTGTCAAGGCATTTCGCACAATAGCCGTGCGAAGCCAATGGGTTTTTACCCTGTTTATACCTGCAATGTCATACATATTATATTTGCACTGTGATTGGGTACTCTGACCGTGGCTGACTAGTGTTATGATTCATAGAAGTTAAAGTCACTTGGTAAGCTTTGTGGTCATGGTCAGTGGCACATGCCAACTTTGTCAAGACATTGCGCACAATAGACACACCAAGCCACCAGTATTCTACCTTGTTTGTACCTGCAAGATAATGTCTAGTATATGTGCACTGTGATCGGACACTCTGACCGTGGCTGACTCGTGTTATGATCAATAGAAGTAAAAGTTACGTGGATACATTTGTTGTCATGGTCAGTGGCACACGCCAACTTTGTCAATGCATTGCGCATAATAGCCACACCAAACTACCAGTATTCTATCTTGTATATACCTGCATGGTCATGCCCAATATATCTGCACTGTGATTGGACACTCTGACCGTGGCTGATGCGTGTTATGATTCGTAGAAGTTAGAGTCACTTGGTGAACTTTGTGGTCATGGTCAGTGGCACATGCCAACTCTGTCAAGGCATTGCACACAATAGATACACTGAGCCACCAGCATTTGACCTTGTCTGAACCTGTAAGTTCATGCCTAGTCCATCTACACTGTGATTGGACACTCTGACCGTGGCTGACTCGTGTTATGATTCGTAGAAGTTAAAGTCACTTTGTAAACTTTGTGGTCATGGTAAGTGGCATATGCCAACTTTGTCAAGGCATTGCGCACAATAGCCACATCGAGCCACCGGTATTGTACCTTGTTTACACCTGCAAGATCATGCCTGGTATATCTGCACTGTGATTGAACACTCTGACCGTGGTTGACTTGTGTTATGATTCATAGCCGTTTAAGGTACTTGGTAAACTTTGTAGTCATGGTCAGTGGCTCATGCCAACTTTGTCAAGGCATTGCGCACAATAGCCGTGCCAAGCCACCGGGTTTTTACCTTGATTATACCTCTAAGGCCATGCATGTTATACGTGCACTGTGATTGGGCACTTTGACCGTGGCCGACTCGTGTTACGATTCGTAGAAGTTAACGTCACTTGGTAAACTTTGTGGTCATGGTCAGTGGCACATGCCAAATCTGACAATGCATTGCACACAATAGCCACATCGAGCCACCACTATTCTACCTTTCTTGAACCTGCAAGATCATGCCTAGTACATCTGCACTGTGATTAAACACTCTGACCGTGGCTGACTCGTGTTATGCTCAATAGAAGTAAGAGTCACCGGGATACATTTGTGGTCATGGTCAGTGGCACATGCCAACTTTGTCAAGGCATTGGGCACAATAGCCACACCGAGCCACCAGTATTCTACCTTGTTTATAAGTGCAAGATCATGCCCAGTACATCTGCACTGTGATTGGACACTCGGACCGCGGCTGACTTGTGTTATGGTAAATAGAAGTAAAAGTCACTTCGATACATTTTTGGTCATGGTCAGTGGAACATGCCAACTTCGTCAAGGCATTGCGCATAACAGCCACACCGAGCCACCAGTATTATACCTTGTTTGCACCTGCAAGATCATGCCTAGTACATTTGCACTGTGATTGGTCACTCTGACCGTGACTGACTCGTGTTTTGATCAATAGAAGTAAAAGTCACTTGGATACATTTGTGGTCATGGTCAGTGGAACATGCCAACTTTGTCATGGCATTGCGCACAATAGCCACACCGAGCCACCAGTATTCTACCTTGTTTGAATCTGCAAGATTATGCCTAGTACATCTGCACTGTGATTGGACACTCTGACCGTGGCTGACTCGTGTTATGATCAATAGAAGTAAAAGTCACTTGGATACATTTGCGGTCACTATCAATGGCACATGCCAACTTTGTCAAGGCAGTGCGCACAATAGCCGCACCGAGGCACAAGTATTCTACCTTGTTTATACCTGCAAGGTCATGCCCAGTATATCTGCACTGTGATTTGACACTCTGACCGTGGCTGACACGTGTTATGATTCATAGCTGTTTTAGGTACTTGGTAAACTTTGTGGTCATGGTCAGTGACACATGCCAACACTGTCGAGGCATTGCGCACAATAGCCGTGCCAAGACACCAGTTTTTTTCCCTTTTTATACCTACAAGGTCATGCCTAGTACATCTGAACTGTGACTCGGCACTCTGACCATGGCTGACTTGCGTTACGATTCGTAGAAGTTAAAGTCACTTGGTGAACTTTGTAGTCATGGTCAGTGGCACATGCCAACTTTGTCGAGGCATTATGCACAATAACCTGCAAGATCATGCCGAGTACATCTGCACTGTGATTGGACACTCTAACCATGGCTGACTCGTGTTATGATCAATAGAAGTAAAAGTCACTTGGATACATTTGTGGTCATGGTCAGTGGCACATGCCAACTTTGTGAAGGCATTGCGCATAATAGTTATACCGAGCCACTAGTATTGTACCTCTTTTATACCTGCAAGGTCATGTCCAGTATATCTACACTGTGATTGGACACTCTAACCATGGCTGACTCGTGTTATGATTAGTAGATGTAAAAGTCACTTGGATACATTTGTGGTCATGGTCAGTGGCACATGCCAACTTTGTCAAGGAATTGCACACAATAGCCACACCGAGCCACCAGTATTCTACCTTGTTTGTACCTGCAAGGTCATGCCTAGTACATCTGCATAGTGATTGGACACTCTGACCGTCACTGACTCGTGTTATGATCAATAGAAGTAAAAGTCACTTGGATACATTTGTGGTCATTGTCAGTGGCACATGCCAACTCTATCAAGGCATTGTGCACAATAGCAACACCCAACCACCAGTATTCTACCCTTTTTGTACCTGCAAGATCATGCCCAGTATATCTGCCCTGTGGTTGGACACTCTGACCGTGACTGAATCGTGTTATGATTCATAGCCGTTTAAGGTATTCTACCTTGCTTGTACCTGCAAGGTCATGCCTAGTACATCTGCAATATGATTGGACACTCTGACCGTGGCTGACTCGTGTTATGATCAATAGAAGTAAAAGTCACTTGGATACAATTGTAGTCATGGTCTGTAGCACATGCCAACTTTGTCAAGGCATTGCGCACAATAGCCACATCGAGCCACCAGTAGTCTACCTTGGTTATACATGTAAGGTCATTCCCAGTGTATCTGCATTATGATTGGACACTTTGACCGTGGCTGACTCGTGTTATGGTTCATAGCCGTTTAATGTATTTGGTAGACTTTTTGGTCATGGTTAGCGGCAAATGCCAACTTTGTCAAGGCATTGCGCACAATAGCCGTGCCAAGCCACCGGTTATTTACCTTGTTGATACCTGCAATGTCATCCATATTAGATGTGCGCTGTGATTGGGCACTCTGACCGTGGCTGACTCGTGTTATGATCAATAGAAGTAAAAGTCACTTGGATACATTTGTGGTCATGAACAATGGCACATGCAAACTTTGTCATGGAATTGCGCACTATAGCCACACCGAGTCACTAGTATTATACCTTGTTTGTACCTGCAAGATCATGCCTAGTGCATCTGCACTGTGATTAAACACTCTGACCGTTGCTGACTCATGTTTTGAACAATAGAAGTAAAATTCACTTCGATACATTTGTGGTCATGGTCAGTGGCACATCCCAACTTTGTCAAGGCATTGCGCACAATAGCCAAGCCAAGCCACTGGTTTTTTACCTCTTTGAAACCTGCAAGGTCATGCATATTACATGTGCACTGTGATTGGGTACTCTGACTGTGAATGACTCGTTTTTTCGATGCGTATAAGTTAAAGTCACTTGGTAAACTCTGTGGTCATGGTCAGTGGCACATGTCAAATTTGTCAAGGCATTGCCCACAATAGCCATACCGAGCCACCAGTATTCTACCTTGTTTACACCTGCAACATCATGCCTAGTACATCTGCACTGTGATTGGATACTCTGACCGTGGCTGACTCGTGTTATGATTCATAGCCGTTTAAGGTACTTGGTAAACTTTGTGGTCATGGTCAGTGGCACATGCCAACTTTGTCAAGGCATTGCACACAATAGACACACCGAGCCGCTAGTATTCTACCTTGTTTGCACCTGCGAGATCATGCCTAGTACATCTCCACTGTGATTGGACACTCTAACCGTGGCAAACTTGTGTTATGCTCAATTTAAGTGAAAGTCACTTGGATACATTTGTGGTCATGGTCAGTGGCACATGTCAACTTTGTCAAGGCATTGCACAAAATAGCCACACCGAGCCACCAGTATTCTACCTTGTTTGTACCTGCAAGTTCATGCCTAGTACATTTGCACTGTGATTGGACACTCTGACCGTGGCTGACTCGTGTTATGATCAATAGAAGTAAAAGTCACTTGGATACATTTGTGGTCATGGTCGGTGGCACATGCCAACTTTCTCAATGCATTGCACACAATTGCCACACCGAGCCACCAGTATTCTACCTTGTTTATACATGTAAGGTCATGCCAAATATATCTGCACTGTGATTGGACACTCTGACCGTGGTTGACTCGTATTATGATCAATGGAAGAAAAGGTCACTTGGATACATTTGTGGTCATGGTCAGTGGCACATGCCAACTTTGTCATGGCATTGCGCACTATAGCCACACCGATCCACCAGTATTCTACCTTGTTTGTACCTGCAAGATCACGTCTAGTGCATCTGCACTATGATTAAACACTCTGACCGTGGCTCACTCATGTTATGATCAATAGAAGTGAAAGTCACTTTGATACATTTGTGGTCATGGTCAGTGGCACATGCAACCTTTGTCAAGGCAGTGCGTACAATAGCCACACCAAGACACCAGTATTCCACCTTGTTTGCACCTGTAAGATCATGCCTAGTACATCTGCACTGTGATTGGACACTGTGACCGTGGCTGACTCGTGTTATGATTCATAGCCGTTTAAGGTACTTGGTAAACTTTGTGGTCATGGTCAGTGGCACGTGCCAACTTTTTCAAGGTATTGCGCACAATAGCCGTGCCAAGCCACCGGTTTTTTACCTCTTTTATACCTGCAAGGTCATGCATATTAGATGTGCGCTATGATTGGGTACTCTGACCGTGAATAACTCGTGTTACGATGCGTAGAAGTTCAAGTCACTTGGTAAACTCTGTGGTCATGGTCAGTGGCACATGCCAACTTTGTCAAGGCATTGCCCACAATAGCCACACCGAGGCACCAGTATTCTACCTTGTTTACACCAGCAACATCATGCCTAGTACATGTGCACTGTGATTGGACACTCTGACCATCTCCGACTCGTGTTACGATTCGTAGAAATTAAAGACACTTGGTACACTTTGTGGTCATGGTCAGTGGCACATGCAAACTTTGTCAATGCTTTGCGCACAATAGCCACATCGAGCCATCAGTATTCAACCTTGTTTGAACCTTGAAAATCATGCCTAGTACATCTGCACTATGATTGGACACTCTGACCGTGGCTGAGTAGTGTTATGATTCATAGCCGTTTAAGGTACTTGGTAAACGTTGTGGTCATGGTCAGTGGCACATGCCAACCTTGTCAAGGAATTGCGCACAATAGCCGTGCCAAGCCATCGGTTTTTACCTCTTCTATACATGCAAGGTCATGCATATAAGATGTGCGCTGTGATTGGGTACTCTGACCGTGAATGACTCGTGTTACGATGCGTAGAAGTTAAAGTCACTTAGTAAACGTTGTAGTCATGGTCAGTGGCACATGCCAACTTTGTCAAGGCATTGCGCACAATAGCCGCACCGAGCCACCAATATTCTACCTTGTTTGTACTGTACGGTCAGTTCAGTATATCTGCATTGTGATTGGACACTCTGACCGTGATTGAATCGTGTTATGACCAATAGGTGTAAAAGTCACTTAGATACATTTGTGGTCATTGTCTGTGGCACGTGCCAACTCTGTCAAGGCATTGCAAACAATGGCCACACCGACCCACCAGTAATTTATCCCATTTGTACCTGCAAGATCATGCCCAGTACATCTGCACTGTGATTGGACTCTCTGACTGTGAATGACTTCTGTTATGATTCAAAGCTGTTTAAGGTACTTGGTCAACTATGACCGTGGCTGACTCGTGTTATGATTCATAGCCGTTTAAGGTACTTGGTAAACTTTGTGGTCATGGTCAGTGGCACGTGCCCTTTTTTTCAAGGCATTGCGCACAATAGCCGTGCCAAGCCACTGGTTTTTACCTCTTTTATACCTGCAAAATCATGCATATTAGATGTACGCTGTGATTGGGCACTCTGACCGTGGATGACTCGTGTTACGATGCGTGGAAGTTAAAGTCACTTGGTAAACTTTGTGGTCATGGTCATTGGAACATGCCAACTTTGTCAAGGCATTGCGCAAAATAGCCACACCGAGCCACCAGTATTCTACCTTGTTTATACCTGCAAGATCATGCCTAGTTCATCTGCACTGTGATTGGATACTCTGACCGTCTCCGACTCATGTTACGATGCGTAGAAGTTAAAGTCACTTGGTAAACTTTGTGGTCATGGGCAGTGGCACATGCCAACTTTGTCAAGGCATTGCGCACACTAGCCACACAGCGCCACCAGTATTCTACCTTGTTTTTACCTGCAAGGTCATGCCCAGTTTATCTGCACTGTGATTGGACACTCTGACCGTGGTTGAATCGTGTTATGATCAATAGAAGTCAAAGTCACTTGGATACATTTGTGGTTATGGTCAGTGGCACATACCAACTTTGTCAAGGCATTGCGCACAATAGTCGTGCCAAGCCACCGGTTTTTTACCTTGTTTATACCTGCAAGGGCATGCATATTACATGTACGCTGCGATTGGACAGTGTGACCGTGGCTGACTCGTGTTATGATTCATAGCTGTTTTAGATACTTGGTAAACTTTGTGGTCATGATCAGTGGCACATGCCAACTTTGTCAAGGTATTGCGCACAATAGCCGTGCCAAGCCACCAGTATTCTACCTTGTTTGTACCTGCAAGATCATGCCTAGTACATCTATACTGTGATGGGACACTCTGACCGTGGCTGACTCGTGTTACGATACGTAGAAGTAAAAGTCACTTGGTAAACGTTTTGGTCATGGTCAGTGGGACATGTTAATTTTGTCAAGGCATTGCGCACAATAGCCACACCGATCTACCAGGATTCTACCTTGTTTGAACCTGCAAGGTCATGCCCAGTATATCTGCACTGTGATCGGACACTCTGAACGTGGCTGAATCGTGTCACGATTTGTAGACGTTAAAGTCACTTGGTAAACTTTGTTATCATGGTCTGTGGCACATGCCAACTTTGTCAAGGCATTGCGCACAATAGCCACAACGGGCCACCAGTATTCTACAAATTTTGCACCTCCAAGATCATACCTAGTACATCTGCACGGTATGGCTAGCGTGCACAGTGACCAACCAAAAGATGCATACGTCACTCACTGAGACGGAATAAGTCCACTATGTGTGGTCAACATTGACAGCTTGTAACACGAGTCATAAATGGTCAGAGTGACAGACAATGGTTTAAGAAGCCTACGTATTGACTAGAAAGGACAAATAACTTCAACACGCAGTGGCACGGTGTGGCTAATATGCACATCAAACAACCAGACTAGGCATATGTCAGATGATGTCCAGAGAATTTCAGTATGGGTGGAATGTTGACCAACCATAACACGAGTCACAGACAGTCAGGAGATGAAATAATGCTATGGAAATATTGGTTCTCAACTACCAAGTACAACGACCTTCAATCAGTAGTAGCACGATGTGGCTACCATGCACAATGACCGACCAAAGTAGGCATATGTACTGCCCTTGACCAAAGAATTCCGCTGTGTGTGGTCCTCGTTGACAACTCATAATACGAGTCACAAACGGTCAGAGGGGGAAATAATGGTTTGGGAACACAAAGTATCAAATAGCAAGCCCAAGGGGCTTCAATAAGTTGTGGCTCAGTGTGGAGACCATGCAAGATGACCAACCAAAGTAGGCATATGTCACTGACCATGGCCAAATAATGTCAATAAGCATGATAAACTTTGACAACTCATAACATGGGTCACAAATGGTCAGGGTGAAAGGTAATGGTTTGTCAATACTAGTTATAGAATAGCAAGTACAAATACCTTCAATATGTAGTGGCACTATGTGTCTTCAATGCACAGTGACCAACCAAAGTATGCACATGTCACAAACCATGACCAAAAGAATTTCACAGTGTGTGGTCAACATTGAAAACGCATAACATGAGTCACAAATGGTCAGAGGGGAAAACAATGGTCTGGGAACACTAGTTATCAACTGGCAAGTACAAAGACCTTCAACAAGCAGTGCCACAGTATGGCTAGCGTGCACAGTGACCAACCAAAGGATGCATACGTCACTGACTAAGACCCAACAAGTCCACTATGTGTGGTCAACATTGACAACTCGTAACACGAGTGACAGATGGTCAGAGGGAGAGACAATGGTTTAGGAAGCCTATATATTGACTATAAAGGAAAAATAACTTCAACACGAAGTGGCACGGTGTGGCTAATATGCACACCAAACAACCAGACTAGGCATATGTCAGATGATGTCCAGAGAATTTTAATATGGGTGGTCAATGTTGACCAACCATAACACGAGTCACAAACGGTCAGGAGATGAAACAATGCTATGCAAATATCGGTTCTCAACTACCGAGTACAACAACCTTCAGTCAGTAGTAGCACGGTGTGGCTACCATGCACAATGACCGACCAAAGTAGGCATATGTACTGCCTTTGACCAAAGAAATCCGCTGTGTGTGGTCAACGTTGACAACTCATAATATGAGTCACAAATGGTCAGAGGGGGAAACAATGGTCTGGGAACACCAAGTATCACATAGCAAGCACAAGGGGCTTCAATACGTCATGGCACGGTGTGGATGCCATGCACGATGACCAACCAAAGTAGGCATATGTCACTGACCATGACCAAACACTGTCACTAAGTGTGGTAAACTTTGACAACTCATAACACAAGTCACAAATGGTCAGGGTGGAAGATAATGGTTTGTGAATACTAGTTATCGACTAGCAAGTACAAATACCTTCAATATGTAGTGGCACAATGTGGCTTTAATGCACAGTGACCAACCAAAGTGTGCACATGTCACGAACCATGACCAACTAATGTTGAAAACGCATAACACGAGTCACAAATGGTCGGAGGGGAAAACAATGGGTTGGGAACACTGGTTATCAACTAGCAAGTCCAAAGACCTTCAACAAGTAGTGGCACGGTATGGCTAGCGTGCACAATGACCAACCAAAGGATGCATACCTCACTGAATACGATAGAAGAAGTCCACTATGTGTGGTCAACATTGACAACTCATAACACGAGTCACAAATGGTCAGAGGGAGAGACAATGGTTTGGGAAGCCTATGTATCGACTAGAAAGCACAAATAAGTTGAATACGTAGTGGCACGCTGTGGCTAATATGCACACCAAACAACCAAACTAGGCATATGTCACTGATCATGACCAGAGAATTTCAATATGGGTGGTCAATGTTGACCAACCATAACACGAGTCACAAACGGTCAGGAGAGGAAACAGTGCTATGC
>SZWC01002038.1:124269-141578 GCA_023375785.1 Penium margaritaceum | reverse complement strand
CAAATACCTTCCATATGTAGTGGCACAATGTGGCTTCAATGCACAGTGACAAACCAAAGTATGCATATGTCACAAACCATGACCAAAAGAATTTCACTGTGTGTGGTCAACGTTGAAAACGCATAACATGAGTCACAAATGGTCAGAGGGGAAAACAATGGTTTGGGAACACTAGTTATCAACTAGCAAGTACAAAGACTTCCAACAAGTAGTGGCACGGTATGGCTAGCGTGGACAGTGACCAACCAAAGGATGCATACGTCACTCACTACGACCGAATAATTCCACTATGTGTGGTCAACATTGACAACTTGTAACACAAGTCACAAATGGTCAGAGGGAGAGACAATGGTTTAAGAAGCCTATGTATTGACTAGAAAGGACAAAGAACTTCAATACGTAGTGGCACTGTGTGGCTAATATTCACACCAAACAACCAGACTAGGCATATGTGAGATGATGTCCAGAGAATTTCAATATGGGTGGTCAACGTCGACCAATCATAACACGAGTCACAAACGGTCAGGAGAGAAAACAATGCCATGGGAATATCGGTTCTCATTTACCAAGTACAACCACCTTCAGTTAGTAGTAGCACGGTGTGGCTACCATGCACAATGACCGACCAAAGTAGGCATATGTACTGCCTTTGACCAAAGAAATCCGCTTTGTGTGGTCAACGCTGGTAACTCATAATACGAGTCACAAATGGTCAGAGGGGGAAACAATGGTTTGGGAATACCAAATATCACATAGCAAGCACAAGGGGATTCAATAAGTTGTGGCACGGTGTGGAGACCATGCACGATGACCAACCAAAGTAGGCATATGTCACTGACCATGACCAAATAATATCACTAAGCGTGGTAAACTCTGACAACTCATAACATGGGGCACAAATGGTCAGGGTGGAAGGTAATGGTTTGTGATTACTAGTTATCGACTAACAAGTATAAATACCTTCAATATGTAGTGGAACGACATGGCTTCAATGCACAGTGACCAACCAAAGTATGCATATGTCACAAACCATGACCAAAAGAATCTCACAGTGTGTGGTCAACGTAGAAAACGCATAACATGAGTCACAAACGGTCAGAGGGGAAAACAATGGTTTGGGAACACTAGTTATCAACTAGCAAGTACAAAGACCTTCAACAAGCAGTGGCACGGTATGGCTAGCGTGGACAGTGACCAACCAAAGGATGCATACGTCATTCAGTGAGACCGAATAATTCCACTATGTGTGGTCAACATTGACAACTCGTAACACGAGTCACAAATGGTCAGAGGGAGAGGCAATGGTTTAAGAAGCCTACGTATTGACTAGAAAGGACAAAGAAGTTCAATACGTAGTGGCACGGTGTGGCAAATATGCACACCAAACAACCAGACTAGGCACATGTGAGATGATGTCCAGAGAATTTCAATATGGGTGGACAACGTTGACCAATCATAACACGAGTCACAAACGGTCAGGAGAGGAAACAATGCCATGGGAATATCGGTTCTCAACTACCAAGTACAACGACCTTTAGTCAGTAGTAGCACGGTGTGGCTACCATGCACAATGACCGACCAAAGGAGGCATATGTACTGCCTTTCACCAAAGAAATCCGGTTTGTGTGGTCAACGCTCGTAACTCATAATACGAGTCACAAATGGTCAGAGGGGGAAACAATGGTTTGGGAATACCAAGTATCACATAGCAAGCACAAGGGGCTTCAATAAGTTGTGGCACGGTCTGGAGACCATGCACGATGACCAACCAAAGTAGGCATATGTCACTGACCATGACCAAATAATGTCACTAAGTGTGGTAAACTTTGACACCTTATAACACGAGTCACTAATGGGCAGGGCAGACGGAAATGGTTTGTGAATACTAATTATCGACTAGCAAGTACAAATACTTTCAATATGTAGTGGCACAATGTGGCTTCAATGCACAGTGACCAACCAAAGTATGCATATTTCACTATCCATGACCAACACATTTCACTTCATGTGGTCAACATTGAAAACACATAACACGAGTCACAAATGGTCAGAGGGGAAAACAATGGTTTCAAAACGCTATGTATCTTCTAGCAAGTACAAATATCTTTTGTATGTATTGGAACGGTGGGGCTACCGTGGACAATGACCTACCCTAGTAGGCATACATCACTGCTCATGACCAAAGAGGTTTTGTGTGTGTGGTCAACATTCACAACTCATAATACAAGCAAAGAATGGGCAGAGGGAGAAACAATGGTTTGGGTATACTTAGTATCGACTAGCAAGTACAAATAACTTCAATAAGTGGTGGCACGGTGTGGCCACCATGCCCAATGACCAACCAAAGCATTATTGTGTCACTGAATATCATAAAAAGAGTTTCACTGTGTGTTGTCAACTTTCCCTCTTACGGCTGGTCAATCGGAGCAATGGTTGAGAGGTTATTCAAGCTCAAAGTTGCAAATTTTGAAATTCCGTCTACGTCAATTTTGTATGAATAAATTATCTTTGTTATCATTCATAATTTTGAAAACTACCCCGAATATTACACCCCCTTATTTTATGCCCTTTATCCATAGGAACCCTTATAATGTCATTTGGACATCATATGAACACCATGCGAGTTGGCTTAGTGCTTATATAGCTAGATTCTGGAAAAATAGGTCCTAGGTTTGAATCCTCGTACGCACAATATAGGTTCGCGACCTGGGGGGGGGGGCGGCCGTGTTGTGATACCTCAACTCTACCTTCGAGCCTAAGCCATGGGGGGGTAGGGGGGTGTCATAATGCGGTCGCAAATCTGTCCTCAGGGTCGTCCACGGAACATCCCTCTAGGGGGGGGGGTGGGAGGGAGTATTCCAGTGAAGGCACCTACGCGTAACAAATCAACAAAAACCGACCTGGTGTCAAAGGGAGAAACCTTTTGCTATTTATGGACTAGCAAGTGCAAAGCCTTTCAACAAGTAGTGGAACGGTGCGGCTACCATGCACAATGACCAACCAGATTAGGCATGTGCCACTTACCATGACCAAATAATTTTACTATGTGTGGTCAACGTTGACAACCCATAATATGGGTCACGATTTGGCAGAGGGGGAAACAATGGGTTGGGAATACTATATACCAACTACCAAGTACAGCGACCTTCAGACAGTAGTAGTACGGTGTGGCTACCATGCACAATGACCGAATAAAGTAGGCATATATACTGCCTTTGACCAAAGAAATCCGCTGTGTGTGGTCAACGCTGGCACCTCATAATACGAGTCACAAATGGTCAGAGGGGGAAACAATGGTTTGGGAACACCAAGTATCACATAGCAAGCACAAGGGACTTCAATACGTCGTGGCACGGTGTGGAGGCCATGCACGATGACCAACCAAAGTAGGTATATGTCACTGACCATGACCAAATACTGTCACTAAGTGTGGTAAACTCTGACAACTCATAACACGAATCACAAATGGTCAGGGTGGAAGACAATGGTTTGTGAATACTAGTTATCGACTAGCAAGTAGAAATACCTTCAATGTGTAGTGGCACAATGTGGCTTCAATGCACAGTGAGCAACCAAAGTATGCATATGTCACAAACCATGACCAACAAATTTCACTTCATGTGGTAAACGTTGAAAACGCATAACACGAGTCACAAATGGTCGGAGGGGGAAACAATGGGTTGGGAACACTAGTTATCAACTAGCAAGTCCAAAGACCTTCAGCAAGTAGTGGCACGGTATGGCTAGCGTGCACAATGACCAACCAAGTGATGCATACGTTACTGAATACGACCAAAGAAATCCACTATGTGTGGTCAACATTGACAACTCATAACACGAGTCACAAATGGTCAGAGGAAGAGACAATGGTTTGGGAAGCCTATGTATCGACTAGAAAGGACAAATAACTTTAATACGTAGTGGCATGGTGTGGCTAATATGCACACCAAACAACCAAACTAGGCATATGTTACTGATAATGACCAGATAATTTCAATATGGGTGGTCAACGTTGACCAACCATAACACGAGTCACGAACGGTCAGGAGAGGAAACAATGCTATGCGAATATTGGCTCTCAACTACCAAGTACAACGACCTTCAGTCAGTAGTAGCAGAGTGTGGCTACCATGCACAATGACCGACCAAAGTAGGCATATGTACTGCTTTTGAACAAATAAATCCGCTGTGTGTGGTCAACGTTGACAACTCATAATACGAGTAAAAATTGGTCAGAGGGGGAAACAATGGTTTGGGAACACCAAGTATCAAATAGCAAGCACAAGGGGCTTCAATACAATGTGGCACGGTGTGGAGACCATGCACGATTACCAACCAAAGTAGGCATATGTCACTGACCATGACTAAATAATGTCACTAAGTGTGGTAAACTTTGACACCTTATAACACGAGTCACAAATGGGCAGGGTGGACAGTAATGGTTTGTGAATACTAGTTATCGACTAGCAAGTAGAAATACCTTCTTTATGTAGTGGCACAATGTGGCTTCAATGCACAGTGACCAACCAAAGTATGCATATGTCACTAACCATGACCAACACATTTCACTTCATGTGCTCAACGTTGAAAACGCATGGCACGAGTCACAAATGGTCAGAGGGGGAAACAATGGGTTCAAAACGCTATGTATCTTCTAGCAAGTACAAATATCTTTCGTATGTATTGGCACGGTGGGGCCACCGTGCACAATGACCTACCCAAATACGCATACATCACTGCTCATGACCAAAGAGGTTTCGTGTGTGTGGTCAACAGTCACAACTCATAATACAAGTAAAAAATGGGAAGAGGGAGAAATAATGGTTTGGGAATACTTGGTATCGACTAGCAAGGACAAAGACCTTCGATAAGTGGTGGCACGGTGTGGCTTCCATGCACAATGAGCAACCAAAGCATTCTTGTGTCACTGAATATCATAAAAATAGCTTCACTGTGTGTTGTCAGCTTTCCTTCTTACGGCTGGTCGATCGGAGCAATGGATGAAAGGTTATTCAAGCTCAAATTTGCACAATTTGAAATTTTGTCTACGTCAAACTTTTATGAATAAACTAACTTTGTTATCATTCATAATTTTGAAAACTACCCTCTAATATTACACCTCCTTTTTTATGCCCTTTACCCATATGAACCCTTATAATGTCATTTGGACATCATATGAACACCGTGCGAGTTGGCTTAGTGCTTATAGAGCTAGATTCTGGAGCGATAGGTCCTATGTTTGAATCCTCGTACGCGCAATGTAGAATTGGCTCGCGACCTGGGGGGGGGGGCGGCCGTGTTGTGATACATCAACTCTACCTTCGAGCCTAAGCCGTGGGAAGGTAGGGGGGGGGTCATAATGTGGTCGCAAATCTGTCCTCCAGGTCGTCCACGGAACATCCCTCTAGGGGGGGGGGTTGGGAGGGAGTATTCCAGTGAAGGCACATACGCGTAACAAATCAACAAAAACCAACCTGGTGTCAAAGGGAGAAACCTTTTGCTATTTATGGACTAGCAAGTGCAAAGCCTTTCGACAAGTAGTAGAACGGTGTGGCTACCATGCACAATGACCAACCAGATTAGGCATGTGCCACTTACCATGACCAAATAATTTTAATATGTGTGGTCAACGTTGACAACCCATAATATGGGTCACAATTTGTCAGATGGGGAAACAATGGGTTGGGAATACTAGATGCCAACTACCAAGTACAACGACCTTCAGTCAGTAGTAGCACGGTGTGGCTACCATGCACAATGACCGACCAAAGTAGACATATGTAATGCCTTTGACCAAAGAAATCCGCTGTGTGTGGTCCACGTTGGCAGCTCATAATACAAGTCACAAATGGTCAGAGGGGGAAACAATGGTTTGGTAACACCAAGTATCACATAGCAAGCACAAGGAGCTTCAATACGTTGTGGCACGGTGTGGAGGCCATGCACGATGACCAACCAAAGTAGGCATGTGTCACTGACCATGACCAAATACTGTCACTAAGAGTGGTAAACTCTGACAACTCATAACACGGGTCACAAATGGTCAGGGTGGAAGGTAATCGTTTTTGATTACTAGTTATTGACTAGCAAGTACAAATACCTTTAATATGTAGTGGCACAATGTGGCTTCAATGCACAGTGACCAACCAAAGTATGCATATGTCACAAACCATGACCAAAAGAACTTCACAGTGTGTGGTCAACGTTGAAAACGCATAACATGAGTCACAAATGGTNCTAGCAAGTACACATACCTTCAACAAGCAGTGGCACGGTATGGCTAGCGTGCACATTGACCAACCAAAGGATGCATACGTCACTGACTGAGACCGAATAAGTCCACTATGTGTGGTCAACATTGACAACTCATAACACGAGTCACAAATGGTCAGAGTGAGAGACAATGGTTTAAGAAGCCTTCGTATTGACTAGAAAGGATAAATAACTTCAACACGAAGTGGCACGGTGTGGCTAACATGCACACCAAACAACCTGACTAGGCATATGTCAGATGATGTCCAGAGAATTTCAATATGGGTGGTCAACGTTGACCAACCATAACACGAGTCACAAATGGCCAGGAAACGAAATAATTATATGGAAATATCGGTTCTCAACTACCAAGTACAACGACCTTCAGTCAGTATTAGCACGATGTGGCTACCATGCACAATGACCGACCAAAGTAGGCATGTGTACTGCCTTTGACCAAAGAATTCAGCTGTGTGTGGTTATCGTTGACAGCTCATAATATGAGTCACAAATGGTCAGAGGGGGAAATAATGGTTTGGGAACACCAAGTATCAAATAGCAAGCACAAGGGGCTTCAATACGTTGTGGCACGGTGTGGAGGCCATACACGATGACCAACCAAAGTAGGCATATGTCAAAGACCATGACCAAATACTGTCACTAAGTGTGGTAAACTTTGACAACTCATAACACGGGTCACAAATGGTCAGGGTGGACGGTAATGGTTTGTCAATACTAGTTATCAACTAGCAAGTACAAATACCTTCCATACGTAGTGGCACAACGTGGCTTCAATGCACGGTGACAAACCAAAGTATGCACATGTCATAAACCATGACCAAAAGAATTTCACTGTGTATGGTCAATGTTGAAAATGCATAACATGAGTCACAAATGGTCAGACGGGAAAACAATGGTTTGGGAACACTAGTTGTCAACTAGCAAGTACAAAGACCTTCAACAAGCAGTTGCACGGTATGGCTAGCGTGCATAGTGACCAACCAAATGATGCACACGTCACTGACTACGACCGAATCATTCCACTATGTGTGGTCAACATTGACAACTCGTAAGACGAGTCACAAATGGTCAGAGGGAGAGACAATGGTTTAAGATGCCTATGTATTGACTAGAAAGGACAAATGACTTCAATACGTTGTGGCACGGTGTGGCTAATATGCACACCAAACAACCAGACTAGGCATATGTGAGATGATGTCCAGAGAATTTCAATATGGGTTGTCAACGTTGACCAACCATAACACGACTCACAAATGGCCAGGAGAGGAAACAATGCCATGGGAATATCGAATATCAGCTACCAAGTACAACGACCTTCAGTCAGTAGTAGCATGGTGTGGCTACCATGCACAATGACCGACCAAAGTAGGCATATGTACTACCGTTGACCAAAGAATCCGCTTTGTGTGGTCAACGCTGGCAACTCATAATACGAGTGACAAATGGTAAGAGGGGGAAACAATGGTTTGGGAATACCAAGTATCACAAAGCAAGCACAAGGGGCTTCAATATGTTGTGGCACGGTGTGGAGACCATGCACGATGACCAACCAAAGTAGGCACATGTCACTGACCATGACCAAATAATGTCACTAAGTGTGGTAAACTTTGACAACTCATAACACGGGTCACAAATGGTCAGGGTGGAAGGTAATGGTTTGTGATAACTGGTTATTGACTAGCAAGTACAAATGCCTTCAATATGTAGTGGCACAATGTGGCTTCAATGCACAGTGACCAACCAAAGTATGCATATGTCACAAACCATGACCAAAAGAATTTCACAGTGTGTGGTCAATGTTGAAAACGCATAACATGAGTCACAAATGGTCAGAGGGGAAAACAATGGTTTTGGAACACTAGTAAGCAACTAGCAAGTACAAAGACCTTCAACAAGCAGTGGCATGGTATGGCTAGCGTGCAGAGTGACCAACCAAAGGATGCATGCGTCACTGACTGAGAACGAATAAGTCCACTATGTGTGGTGAACATTGACAACTCATAACACGAGTCACAAATGGTCAGAGGGAGAGACATTGGTTTAAGAAGCCTATGTATTGACTAGAAAGGATAAATAACTTCAGCACGCAGTGGCACGGTGTGGCTAATATTCACACCAAACAACCGGACTACGCATATGTCAGATGATGTCTAGAGAATTTCAATATGGGTGGTCAACGTTGACCAACCATAACACGAGTCAAAAACGGTCAGGAGATGAAACAATGCTATGGAAATATCGGTTCTCAACTACCAAGTACAACGACCTTCAGTCAGTAGTAGCACGGTGTGGCTACAATGCACAATGACCGACCAAAGTAGGCATATGTACTGCCGTTGACCAAAGAAATCCGCTGTGTGTGGTCAACGTTGACAACTCATAATACGAGTCACAAATGGTCAGAGGGGGAAATAATGGTTTGGGAACACCAAGTATCAAATAGCAAGCACAAGGGGCTTCAATACGTTGTGGCACGGTGTGGAGGCCATGCACGATGACCAACCAAAGTAGGCATATGTCACTGACCATGACCAAATACTGTCACTAAGCGTGGTAAACTTTGACAACTCATAACATGGGTCACAAATGGTCAGGGTGGAAGGTAATGGTTTGTGATTACTAGTTATCGACTAGCAAGTACAAATACCTTCAATATGCAGTGGCACAATGTGGCTTCAATGCACAGTGACCAACCAAAGTATGCATATGTCAAAAACCATGACCAAAAGAATTTCACAGTGTGTGGTCAACGTTGAAAACGCATAACATGAGTCACAAATGGTCAGAGGGGAAAACAATGGTCTGGGAACACTAGTTATCAACTAGCAAGTACAAAGACCTTCAACAAGCAGTGGCACGGTATGGCTAGCGTGCACAGTAACCAACCGAAGGATGCATACGTCACTGACTCGGAATGAATAAGTCCACTATGTGTGGTCAACATTGACAACTCGTAACACGAGTGACAAATGGTCAGATGGAGAGACAATGGTTTGAGAAGCCTATGTATTGACTAGAAAGGACAAATAACTTCAACACGCAGTGGCACGGTGTGGGTTATATGCACACCAATCAACCAGACTAGGCATATGCCAGATGATGTCCAGAGAACTTCTATATGGGTGGTCAACGTTGACCAACCATAACACGAGTCACAAACGGCCAGGAGATGAAACAATGATATGGAGATATCGGATCTCAAATACCAAGTACAACGACCTTCAGTCAATAGTAGCGCGGTGTGGCTACCATGCACAATGACCGACCAAAGTAGGCATATGTACTTCCTTTGACCAGAGAAATCCGCTGTGTGTGGTCAGCGTTGACAACTCATAATACGAGTCACAAATTGTCAGAGGGGGAAATAATGGGTTGGGAACACCAAGTATCAAATAGCAAGCAGAAGGGGCTTCAATACGTTGTGGCACGGTGTGGAGGCCATGCACGATGACCAACCAAAGTAGGCATATGTCACTGACCATGACCAAATACTGTCACTAAGTGTGGTAAACTTTAACAACTCATAACACGATTCACAAATGGTCAGGGTGGAAGATAATGGTTTGTGAATACTGGTTATCGACTAGCAAGTACAAATACCTTCAATATGTAGTGGGACAAAGTGGCACAATAATGCTTTGGTTGGTCATTGTGCATGGTAGCCACACCGTGCTACCACTTATCGAAGGTCTTTGTATGATATTCAGTGACATAAGAAGGCTTTTTATGATATTCAGTGACACAAGAATGCTTTGGTTGGTCATTGTGCATGGTAGCCACACCGTGCTACCACTTATCGAATGTCTTTGTACTTGCTAGTCGATACCAAGTATTCCCATTTTGTCTCTCCCTCTGCCCATTTTTTACTTGTATAACGAGTTGTGAATGTTGACCACACACACGAAACCTATTTGGTCATGAACAGTGATGTATGCCTACTTGGGTAGGTCATTGTGCACGGTAGTCCCACCGTGCCAATACATACGAAATATATTTGTACTTGCTAGAAGATACATGGCGTTTTGAAACCATTGTTTCCCCCTCTGACCATTTGTGACTCGTGTTATGCGTTTTCAACGTTGACCACATGAAGTGAAATGTGTTGGTCATGGTTAGTGACATATGCATACTTTGGTTGGTCACTGTGCATTGAAGCCACATTGTGCCACTACATATTGAATGTATTTGTACTTGCTAGTCAATAACTAGTATTCGCAAACCATCACCGTCTGCCCTGCCCATTCGTGACTCGCGTTATAAGGTGTCAAAGTTTACCACACTTAGTGACATTATTTGGTCATGGTCAGTGACATATGCCTACTTTGGTTGGTCATTGTGCATGGTCTCCACACCGTGCCACAGCGTATTGAAGCCCTTTGTGCTTGCTATTTGATACTTGGTGTTCCCAACCCATTGTTTCCCCCTCTGACCATTTGTGACTCGTATTATGAGTTGTCAACGTTGACCACACACAGCGGATTTCTTTGGTCAAAGGCAGTACATATGCCTACTTTGGTCGGTCATTGTGCATGGTAGCCACACTGTCCTACTACTGACTGAAGGTCGTTGTACTTGGTAGTTGATAACCAATATTTGCATAGCATTGTTTCCTCTCCTGACCGTTTGTGACTCATGTTATGGTTGGTCAACGATGACCACCCATATTGAAATTCTTTGGATATCATCTCACATATGCCTACTTTGGTTGTTTGGTGTGCATATTAGCCACACCGTGCCACTACATATTGAAGTTCTTTGTCCTTTCTAGTTAATACATAGTCTTCCCAACCCATTGTCTCTCCCTCTGACCATTTGTGACTCGTGTTATGAGTTGTCAATGTTGACCACACATAGTGGATCTTCGGTCGTATTCAGTGACGTATGCATCATTTGGTTGGTGATTCTTCATGCTAGCCATACCGTGCCACTACTTGTTGAAGGTCTTTGGACTTGCTAGTTGATAACTAGTATTCCCAACCCATTGTTTTCCCCCCTGACCATTTGTGAATCGTGTTATGCCTTTTCAACGTTTACCACATGAAGTGAAATTTGTTGGTCATGGTTTGTGACATATGCGTACTTTGGTTGGTCACTGTGCATTGAAGCCACATTGTCCCACTACATATTGAAGGTATTTGTACTTGCTAGTCAATAACTAGTATTCACAACCCATTATCTTCCACCCTAACCATTTGTGACTCGTGTCATGAGTTGTCAAAGTTTACCACACTTAGTGACACTATTTGGTCATGGTCAGTGACATATGCCTACTTTGGTCGGTCATCGTGCATGGCCTCCACACCGTGCCACAACGTATTGAAGCCCCTTGTGCTTGCTATTTGATACTTGGTGTTCCCAAACCATTATTTCCCCCTCTGACCATTTGTGACTCGTATTATGAGTTGTCAACGTTGACCACACACAGCGGATTTCTTTGGTCAAAGGCAGTACATATGCCTACTTTGGTCGGTCATTGTGCATGGTAGAATCACCGTTCTATTATTGACTGAAGGTCGTTGTACTTTGTAGGTGAGAACCGATATTTCCATAGCATTGTTTCATCTTCTGACCGTTTTTGACTCGTGTAATGGTTGGTCAACGTTGACCACCCATGTTGAAATTATCTGGACATTATCTGACATATGCCTAGTCTGGTTGTTTGGTGTGCATATTAGCCACACCGTGCCACTGCGTGTTGAAGTTATTTGTCCTTTCTAGTCAATACATATGCTTCTTAAACCATTGTCTCTCCCTCTGACCATTTGTCACTCGTGTTACGAGTTGTCAGTGTTGACCACACATAGTGGACTTATTCGGTCTGAGTCCGTGACGTATGCATCCTTTGGTTGGTCACTGTGCACGCTGGCCATACCGTGCCACTGCTTGTTGAAGGTCTTTGTACTTGCTAGTTGATAACTAGTGTTCCCAGACCATTGTTTTCCCCTCTGACCATTTGTGACTCATGTTATACGTTTTCAACGTTGACCACACACTATGAAATTCTTTTGGTCATGGTTTGTGACATATGCATACTTTGGTTGGTCACTGTGCATTGAAGCCACATTGTGCCACTACATATTGAAGGTATTTGTACTTGCTAGTCGATAACGAGTAATCACAAACCATTACCTTCCACCCTGACCATTTGTGACCCGTGTTATGAGTTGTCAAAGTTTACCACACTCAGTGACATTATTTGGTCGTGGTCAGTGACAAGTGCCTACTTTGGTTGGTCATCGTGCATGGTCTCCACACCGTGCCACAACTTATTGAAGCCCCTTGTACTTGCTATGTGATACTTGGTATTCCCAAACCATTGTTTCCCCCTCTTACCATTTGTGACTCGTATTATGAGTTGCTAGCGTTGACCACACAAAGCGGATTTCTTTGGTCAAAGGCAGTACATAAACCTACTTTGGTCGGTCATTGTGCATGGTAGCCACACCGTGCTACTACTGACTGAAGGTCATTGTACTTGGTAGATGAGAACCGATATTCCCATGGCATTGTTTCCTCTCCTGACCGTTTGTGACTCGTGTTATGGTTGGTCAACGTTGACCACCCATATTGAAATTCGCTGGACACCTCTCACATATGCCTAGTCTGGTTGTTTGGTGGGCATATTTGCCACACCGTTCCACTAGGTATTGAAGTTATTTGTCCTTTCTAGTCAATACATAGGCTTCTTAAACCATTGTCTCTCCCTCTGACCATTTGTGACTCGTGTTACGAGTTGTCAACGTTGACCACACATGGTGGAATTATTCGGTCGTAGTGAGTGACGTATGCATCCTTTGGTTGGTCACTGTCCATGCTAGCCATACCGTGCCACTGCTTTTTGAAGGTCTTTGTACTTGCTAGTTGATAACTAGTGTTCCCAAACCATTGTTTTCCCCTCTTACCATTTGTGACTCATGTTATGCGTTTTCAACGTTGACCACACACAATGAAATTCTTTTGGTCATGGTTTGTGACATATGCATACTTTGGTTTTTCACTGTGCATTGAAGCCACGTTGTGCCACTACATATTGAAGGCATGTGTACTTGCTAGTCGATAACTAGTAATCACAAACCATTACCTTCCACCCTGACCATTTGTGACCCGTGTTATGAGTTGTCGGAGTTTACCACACTTAGTGACAGTATTTGGTCATGGTCAGTGACATATGCCTACTTTGGTTGGTCATCGTGCATGGCCTCCACACTGTGCCAAAACGTATTGAAGCCCCTTGTGCTTGCTATTTGATACTTGTTGTTCGCAGACCATTCTTTCCCCCTCTAACCATTTGTGACTCGTATTATGAGTTGTTAACGTTGACCACACACAGCGGATTTCTTTGGACAAAGGCAGTACATATGCCTAGTTTGGTCGGTCATTGTGCATGGTAGCCACACCGTGCTACTACTGACTGAAGGTTGTTGTACTTGGTAGTTGAGATAAGGGTGAAAACAAGACTGGTCTCGCGATGCCGAGGTCAGAATCGGAATTGCAATTCCGAGACCATTCTGAGACTTGGAATTGCGATTCTCAGCTCAGAATCGCGAGTCCAAGAATCACGATTCTCAGTGGTAAGAATCACGATTCTGGCCAGTGAGAATCACGATTCTGGAGACATATGGGAAAAACCAAACCAGCATTTTTAAAATTTTATTAGGTTTTCCCTCCCAAACCAATCATTTAGGAGAACATTTCCACATAGGACTATTAATTTGTCAATTGTGCCTGTATTCTTTCATGATTTGAGCTCATTATGTCCTTGTTTCCCTTAGCCATAGAGACATTCGTAGGAATCACGAGTCTAAACCCAAGACTCGGAATTGCGATTCCGAGACCAGTCCCAGAATTGGAATTGCGATTCTGATACCAGTCTTGGAATTGCGATTCTCAACATCGATTCTCATTTTTTGGCTTACAGCCTTAAGTTGAGAACCGATATTCCCATGGCATTGTATCCTCTCCTGACCGTTGGTGACTCGTGTTATGGTTGGTCAACGTTGACCACCCATATTGAAATTCTCTGGACATCATCTCACATATGCCTAGTATGGTTGTTTGGTGTGCATATTAGCCACACCGTGCCACTACGTATTGAAGTTATTTGTCCTTTCTAGTCAATACACAGGCTTCTTAAACCATTGTCTCTTCATTGACCATTTGTCACTCGTCTTACGAGTTGTCAATGTCAACCACACATAGTGGAATTATTCGGTCGTATTCAGTGACGTATGCATCATTTGGTTGGTCACTATGCACGCTAGCAATACCGTACCACTGCTTGTTGAAGGTCTTTGTACTTGCTACTTGATAACTAGTGTTCCTAAACCATTGTTTTCCTGTGTGACCATTTGTGACTCATGTTATGCGTTTTCAACGTTGACCACACACTGTAAATTCTCTTGGTCATGGTTTATGACATATGCATACTTTGGTTTGTCACCGTGCATTGAAGCCACATTGTGCCACTACATATGGAAGGTATTTGTACTTGCTAGTCGATAACTAGTAATCACAAACCATTACCTTCCACCCTGACCATTTGTGACCCGTGTTATGAGTTGTCAATGTTTACCACACTTAGTGACAGTATTTGGTCATGGTCAGTGACATATGCCTACTTTGCTTGGTCATCGTGCATGGCCTCCACACCGTGCCACGACGTATTGAAGCCCCTTGTGCTTGCTATTTGATACTTGGTGTTCCCAAACCATTCTTTCCCCCTCTGACCATTTGTGACTCGTATTCTGAGTTGTCAACGATGACCACACACAGCGGAANCCACCCATATTGAAATTCTTTAGGCATCATCTAACATATGCCTAGTCTGGTTGTTTGGTGTGCATATTAGCCACACCGTGCCACTGCGTGTTGAAGTTCTTTGTCCTTTCTAGTCAATACATAGGCTTCTTAAACCATTGTCTCTCCCTCTGACCATTTGTGACTCGTGTTACGAGTTGTCGATGCTGACCACACATAGTGGACTTATTCGGTCTCAGTCAGTGACGTATGCATCCTTTGGTTTGTCACTGTGCACGCTAGCCATACCGTGCCACTGCTTGTTGAAGGTCTTTGTACTTACTAGTTGATAACTAGTGTTCCCAACCCATTGTTTTCCCCCTCTGACCATTTGTGACTCATGTTATGTGTTTTCAACGTTGACCACACACTGTGAAATTCTTTTGGTCATGGTTTGTGACATATGCATACTTTGGTTGGTTACTGTGCATTGAAGCCACATTGTGCCACTACATATTGAAGGCACTTGTACTTTCTATTCAAGAGCTAGTAATCACAAACCATTACCCTCCACCTTGACCATTTGTGACCCGTGTTATGACTTGTAAACGTTTACCACACTTAGTGACAGTACTTGGTCATGGTCAGTGACATATGCCTACTTTGGTTGGTCATCGTGCATGGCCTCCACACCGTGCCACAACGTATTGAAGCCCCTTGTGCTTGCAATGTGATACTTGGTGTTCCCAAACCATTGATTCCCCATCTGACCATTTGTGACTCGTATTATGAGCTGCCAGCGTTGACCACACACCGCGGATTTCTTTGGTCAAAGGCCGTACATATGCCTACTTTGGTCGGTCATTGTGCATGGTAGCCACACCATGCTACTACTGACTGAATGTCGCTGTACTTGGTAGTTGGCAACTAGTATTCCCAACCCATTGTTTCCCCCTCTGACAAATCGTGACCCATGTTATGGGTTGTCAACGTTGACCACACATATTAAAATTACTTGGTCATGGTAAGTGGCACATGCCTAATGTTGTTGGTCATTGTGCATGGTAGCCACACCGTTCCACTACTTTTTGAAAGGCTTTGCACTTGCTAGTCCGTAAACAGCAAAAGGTTTCTCCCTTTGACACCAGGTCGGTTTTTGTTGATTTGTTACGCGTAGGTACCTTCACTGGAATACTCCCTCCCACCCCCCTAGAGGGATGTTCCGTGGACGACCTGGAGGACAGATTTTCCACCGCATTATGACATCCCCCTACCCCCCCCCCACGGCTTAGGCTCAAAGGTAGAGTTGAGGTATCACAACACGCCCCCCACCCCCTAGGTCGCAAGCCTATTCTACATGCGCGTACGAGGATTCAAACCTAGGACCTATCGCTCCAGAATCTAGCTCTATAAGCACTAAGCCAACTCGCACGGTGTTCATATGATGTCCAAATGACATTATAAGGGTTCCTATGGGTAAAGGGCATAAAATGAGGGTGTGTAATATTAGAGGGTAGTTTTCAAAATTATGAATGATAACAAAGCTGGTTTATTAATAAAAAATTGCCGTAGACAGAATTTCAAATTTTGCAGATTTGAGCTTGAATAACCTCTCAACCATTGCTCCAATTGACAAGTCGTAAGAAGGAAAGCTGACAACACACAGTGAAACTCTTTTTATGATATTCAGTGACACAAGAATGCTTTGTTTGGTCATTGTGCATGGTAGCCACACCGTGCCACCACTTGTCGAAGGTATTTGTACTTGCTAGTCGATACCAAGTATTCCCAAACCATTGTTTCTCCCTCTGTCCATTTTTTACTTGTATTATGAGTTGTGAATGTTGACCACACATAGTGGACTTATTCGGTCTCAGTCAGTGACGTATGCATCCTTTGGTTGGTCACTGTGTACGCTAGCCATACCGTGCCACTGCTTGTTGAAGGTCTTTGTACTTGCTAGTTGATAACTAGTGTTCCCAAACCATTGTTTTCCCCTCTGACAATTTGTGACTCATGTTATGCATTCTCAACGTTGACCACACACTGTGAAATTCTTTTGGTCGTGGTTTGTGACATATGCATACTTTGGTTGGTCACTGTGCATTGAAGCCACATTGTGCCACTACATATTGAAGGCATTTGTACTTTCTATTCGATAACTAGTAATCACAAACCATTACCTTCCACCCTGTTTATTTGTGACCCGTGTTATGAGTTGTCAATGTTTACCACACTTAGTGATAGTACTTGGTCATGGTCAGTGACATATGCCTACTTTGGTTGGTCATCGTGCATGG
>SZWC01002038.1:62846-104833 GCA_023375785.1 Penium margaritaceum | reverse complement strand
CCATTGTTTCTCCCTCTGCCCATTTTTTACTTGTATCATGAGTTGTGAATGTTGACCACACACACGCAACCTCTTTGGTCATGAGCAGTGATGTATGCCTACTTGGGTAGGTCATTGTGCACGGTAGCCCCACCGTGCCAATACATACGAAAGATATTTGTACTTGCTAGAAGATACATAGCGTTTTGAAACCATTGTTTCCCCCCCTGACCGTTTGTGACTCGAGTTATGCGTTTTCAACGTTGACCACGTGAAGTGAAATGTGTTGGTCATGGTTAGTGACAGATGCATACTTTGGTTGGACACTGTGCATTGAAGCCATATTGTGCCACTACATATTCAATGTATTTGTACTTGCTAATTGATAACTAGTATTCGCAACCCATTACCGTCTGCCCTGCCCATTTGTGACTCGTGTTATAAGGTGTCAAAGTTTACCACACTTAGTGACATTATTTGGTCATGGTCAGTGACATATGCCTACTTTGGTTGGTCACCGTGCCACAGCGTATTGAAGCCCTTCGTGCTTGCTATTTGATACTTGGTGTTCCCAAACCATTGTTTCCCCCTCTGACCATTTGTGACTCGTATTATGAGTTGTCAACGTTGACCACACACAGCGGATTTCTTTGGACAAAGGCAGTACATATGCATACTTTGGTCGGTCATTGTGCATGGTAGCCACACTGTGCTACTACTGACTGAAATTAGTTGTACTTGGTACTTGAGAACCAATATTCGCATAGCATTGTTTCCTCTCCTGACCGTTTGTGACTTGTGTTATGGTTTGTCAACGTTGACCACCCATATTGAAATTCTGTGGACATCATCTCACATATGCCTAGTTTGGTTGTTTGGTGTGCATATTCTCCACATTGTGCCACTACGTATTTAAGTTCTTTGTCCTTTCTAGTTGATACATAGTCTTCCCAAACCATTGTCTCTCCCTCTCACCATTTGTGACTCGTGTTATGACTTGTCAATGTTGACCACACATAGTGGACTTATTCGGTCGTATTCAGTGACGTATGCATCCGTTGGTTGGTCATTCTTCACGCTAGCCATACCGTGCCACTACTTGGCGAAGGTCTTTGGACTTGCTAGTTGATAACTAGTGTTCCCAACCCATTGTTTTCCCCTCTGACTATTTGTGACTCGTGTTATGCGTTTTCAACGTTTACCACATGAAGTGAAATTTGTTGGTCATGGTTCGTGACATATGCATACTTTGGTTGGTCACTGTGCATTGAAGCCACATTGTGCCACTACATATTGAAGGTATTTGTACTTGCTAGTCGATAACTAGTATTCACAAACCATTATCTTCCATCCTGACCATTTGTGACTCGTGTTATGAGTTGTCAAAGTTTACCACACTTAGTGACATTATTTGGTCATGGTCAGTGACATATGCCTACTTTGGTCGGTCGTCGTGCATGGTCTCCACACCGTGCCACAACTTATTGAGTCCCCTTGTGCTTGCTATGTGATATTTGGTATTCCGAAACCATTTTTCCCCCCTCTGACCATTTGTGACTCGTATTATGAGTTACCAGCGTTGACCACACAAAGCAGATTTCTTTGGTCAAAGGCAGTACATATGCCTACTTTGGTCGGTCATTCCGCGCAATGCCTTGACAATGTTGGCATGTGCCACTGACCATGACTACAACGTTTACTAAGTGACTTTAACTTCTACGCATCGTAACACGAGTCATTCACAGTCAGAGTACCCAATCACTGCGCACATCTAATATGCATGACCTTGCATGTATAGATGCGGTAAAAACTGGTGGCTTGGCACGGCTATTGTGTGCAATTTCTTGACAAAGTTGGCATGTGCCACTGACTATGACCACAACGTTTACAAAGTACCTTAAACGGTTATGAATCATACCACTACTCAGCCACGATCAAAGTATCCAATCACAGTGCAGATGTACTAGGCATGATTTTGCAGGTTCAAACAAGGTTGAATACTGGTGGCTTGATGTGGCTATTGTGCGCAATGCCTTGACAACGTTTGCATGTGCCACTGACCATGACCACAAAGTTTACCAAGTGGCTTTAACTTCTACGAATCGTAACACGAGTCGGAGATGGTCAGAGTGTCCAATCACAGTGCAGATGTACTAGGTATGATGTTGCTGGTGTAAACAAGGTAGAATACTGGTGACTCGGTGTGGCTATCCTGGGCAATGCCTTGACAGAGTTGGCATGTGCCCCTGACCATGACCACAGAGTTTACCAAGTGACTTTAACTTCTACGCATCGTAACACGAGTTATTCACGGTCAGAGTACCCAATCACATTGCACATCTAATATGCATGACCTTGCAGGTATAAAAGAGGTAAAAAACTGGTGGCTTGGCACGGCTATTGTGCGCAATACCTTGACAAAGTTGGCATGTGCCACTGACCATGACCACAAAGTTTACCAAGTACCTTAAACGGCTATGAATCATAACACGAGTCAGCCACGGTCACAGTGTCCAATCACAGTGCAGATGTACTGAGCATGATCTTACAGGTGCAAACAAGGTGGAATACTGGTGGCTTGGTGTGGCTATTGTACGCACTGCCTTGACAAAGGTTGCATGTGCAACTGACCATGACCACAAATGTATCCAAGTGACTTTCACTTCTATTGATCATAACATGAGTCAGCCACGGTCAGAGTGTTTAATCATAGTGCAGATGCACTAGACGTGATCTTGCAGGTACAAAAAAGGTAGAATACTGGTGGCTCGGTGTGGCTATAGTGCGCAATGCCATGACAAAGTTGGCATGTGCAACTGACCATGACCACAAATGTATCCAAGTGACCTTTTCTTCTATTTATCATAACACAAGTCAACCACGGTCAGAGTGTCCAATCACAGTGCAGATATATTTGGCATGACCTTACATGTATAAACAAGGTAGACTACTGGTGGCTCGGTGTGGCAATTGTGTGCAATGCATTGACAAAGTTGGCATGTGCCACCGACCATGACCACAAATGTATCCAAAAGACATTTACTTCTATTGATCATAACACGAGTCAGCCACGGTCAGAGTGTCCAATCACAGTGTAGATGTACTAGGCATGAACTTGCAGGTACAAACAAGGTAGAATACTGGTGGCTCGGTGTGGCTATTGTGTGCAATGCCTTTACAAAGTTGGCAAGTGCCACTGACCATAACCACAAAGGTTACCAAGTACCTTAAACGGCTATGAATCATACCACCAGTCAGCCACGGTCAGAGTGTCCAATCTCAGTGCTGATGTACTAGGCATGATGTTGCACGTGTAAACAAAGTAGAATACTGGTGGCTCGGTGTGGCTATTATGGGCAATGCCTTGACAAATTTGGCATGTGCCACTGACCATGACCACAGAGTCTACCAAGTGACTTTAACTTATACGCATTGTAACACGAGTCATTCACAGTCAGAGTACCCAATCACAGTGCACATCTAATATGCATGACATTGCAGGTTTCAAAGATGTAAAAAAACCGGTGGCTTGGCTTGGCTATTGTGCGCAATGCCTTGACAAAGTTGGCATGTGCCACTGACCATGACCACAAATGTATCGAAGTGACTTTTACTTCTATTGTTCATAACATGAGTCAGCAACGGTCAGAGTGTTTAATAACAGTGCAGATGCACTAGGCATGATCTTGCAGGTACAAACAAGGTATAATACTAATGGCTCGGTGTGGATATAGTGCGCAATGCCATGACAAAGTTGGCATGTGCCACTAACCATGACCACAAATGTATCCAAAGGACTTTTACTTTTACTTATCATAAAACGAGTTAGCCACGGTCAGAGTGTCCAATCACAGTGCAGATGTACTAGGCATGAACTTGCAGGTACAAATAAGGTAGAATACTGGTGGCTCAGTGTGGTATTTTTGTGCAATGCCTTGACAAATTTGGCACGTGCCACTGACCATGACCACTAACGTATCCAAGTGACTTATACTTCTATTGATCATAACACGAGTCAGCCACGGTCAGAGTGTCCAATCACAGTGCAGATATACTAGTCATGACCTAACAGGTATAAACAATGTATAATACTAGTGGCTCGGTGTGGGTATTGTTCGCAATGCCTTGGCAAACTTGGTATGTGCCACTGAACATGACCACAAAGTTTACCAAGTGACTTTTTCTTCATATGAATCGTAACACGAGTCAGCCACGGTCATAGTGCCCAATCACAGCGCACATCTAATATGGATAACCTTGCAGGTATCAACAAGGTAAATAACCGGTGGCTTGGTACGGCTATTGTGCGCAATGCCTTGACAAAGTTGGCATGTGCCACTAACCATGACCAAAAAGTCTACCAAATACATTAAACGGCTATAAACCATAACACGAGTCAGCCACAGTCAAAGTGTTCAATCATAGTGCAGATACACTGGGAATGACCTTACATGTATAACCAAGGTAGACTACTGGTGGCTCGATGTGGCTATTGTGCGCAATCCCTTGACAAAGTTGGCATGTGCTACAGACCATGACTACAATTGTATCCAAGTGACTTTTACTTCTATTGATCATAACACGAGTCAGCCACGGTCAGAGTGTCCAATCATATTGAAGATGTACTAGGCATGACCTTGCAGGTACAAACAAGGTAGAATACCTTAAACGTTTATGAATTATCACACGAGTCAGTCACGGTCAGAGTGTCCAACCACATGGTAGATATACTGGGCATGATCTTGCAGGTACACAAAAGGTATAATACTGGTGGCTGGGTGTTGCTATTGTGCACAATGCCTTGACAGAGTTGGCATGTGCCACTGACAATGACCACAAATGTATCCAAGTGACTTTTACTTCTATTGATCATAACATGAGTCAGTGATGGTCAGAGTGTCCAATCACTATGCAGATGTACTAGGCATGACCTTGCAGGTACAAACAAGGTAGAATACTGGCGGCTCAGTGTGGCTATTGTGTGCAATGCCTTGACAAAGTTGGCATGTGCCACTGACCATGACCACAAATGTATCCAAGTGACTTTTACATCTATTAATCATAACACGAGTCAGCCATGGTCAGAGTGTCCAATCACAGTGTAGATATACTGGACATGACCTTGCAGGTATAAAAGAGGTACAATACTGGTGGCTCAGTGTAACTATTATGCGCAATGCCTTCACAAAGTTGGCATGTGCCACTGACCATGACCACAAATGTATCCAAGTGACTTTTACTTCTATTGATCATAACACGAGTCAGCCACGGTTAGAGTGTCCAATCATAGTGCATATGTACTCGGCATGATCTTGCAGGTAAAAACAAGGTAGAATACCGTGGCTCGGTGTGGCTATTGTGTGCAATGCCTTGACAAAGTTGGCATGTGCCATTGACCATGACAACAAATGTATCCAAGTGAATTTTACTTGTATTGATCATAACACGAGTCAGCCACGGTCAGAGTGTCCAATAACAGTACATATTTACTAGGCATGATCCTGTAGGCGTAAACAAGGTACAATACTGGTGGCTCGGTGTGGCTATTGTGCGCAATGCCTTGACAAAGTTAGCATGTGCCACTGACCATGACCACAAAGTTTACCAAGTACCTTATACGCCTATAAATCATAACACGAGTCAGCCACAGTTAGAGTGTCCAATCATAGTGCATATATACTAGGCATGACCTTGCAGGTATAAACAAGGTAGAATATTGGTAGCTCAGTGTGGCTATTGTGCGCAATGCCTTGACAAAGTTGGCATGTGCCAGTGACCGTGACCACCAATATATCCAAGTGACTTTTACTTCTATTGGTCATAACAGGAGTCAGCCACGGTCAGAGTGTCCAATCACAGCGCACATCTGGTATGCATGACCTTGCAGGTATAAATAGGGTGAAAAACCAGTGGCTTGGCACGACTATTGTTTGCAATGCCTTGAAAAAGTTGGCATGTGCCACTGACCATGACCACAAAGTTTACCAAGTTCCTTAAACGGCTATGAATCATAGCACGAGTCAGCCATGGTCAGAGTGTCCAACCACAGTGCAAAAGTACTAGACATGATCTTGCAGGTTCAAAGAAGGTAGACCACTGGTGGCTCAGTGTGGCTATTGTGTGCAATGCCTTGACAAAGTTGGCATGTGCCACTGACCATGACCACAAATGTATCCAAGTGACTTTTACTTCTATTGATCATAACATGAGTCAGCCACGGTCAGAGTGTCCGATCACAGTGGAGTTGTACTAGGCATGAACATGCAGGTGCAAACAAGATAGAATACTGGTGGCTCAGTGTGGCTATTGTGCGCAATGCGTTGACAAAGTTGGCATGTGCCACTCACCATGACCACAAAGTTTACCAAGTACCTTAAACGGCTATGAATCATAACACGAGTCAGTCACGGTCAGAGTGTCAAATCATAGGGCAAATATACTGGGCATGATCTTGCAGGTACAAACAAGGTAGAATACTGGTGGCTTGGTGTTGCTATTGTGCACAATGCCTTGAAAAAGTTGGCATGTGCCACTAACCATGACCACAAATGTATCCAAGTGACTTTTACTTCTTTTGATCATAACACGAGTCAGCCACGGTCAGAGTGTCCAATAATAGTGCAAATGTACTAGGCATGATCTTGTAGGTGCAAACAAGGTAGAATACTGGTGGCTCGGTGTGGTTATTGTGCGCAATGCCTTGACAAAGTTGACATGTGCCACTGACTATGACCACAAATGTATCCAAGTGACTTTTACTTCTATTGATGATAACACAAGTCAGCCAGGGTCAGAGAGTCCAATAAGAGTGCAGATTTACTACGCATGATATTGCAAGTACAAGCAAGGTACAATACTGGAGGCTCAGTCTGGCTATTGTGCGCAATGCCTTGACAAAGTTGGCATGTGCCACTGACCATGACCACAAAGTTTACCAAGAACCTTAAACGGCTATGAATCATAACACGAGTTAGCCACAGTCAGAGTGTCCAATCACAATGCAGATATACTGGGAATGACCTTGCATGTATAAACAAGGTACAATAGTGGTGGCTCCGTGTGGCTATTGTGTACAATGCCTTGACAAAATTTGCATGTGCCACTGACCATGACCACAAATGTATCCAAGTGACGTTTACTTCTATTGATCATAAAACGAGTCAGCCACGGCGAGAGTGTCCAATCACAATGCACATCTAATATGCATGACCTTGCAAATATAAACAAGGTAAAAACCCGGTGGATTGACACGGCTATTGTGCGCAATGCCTTGACAAAGTTGGCATGTGCCACTGACCATTACCAAAAAGTTTACCAAGTACCTTAAACGGCTATGAATCATAACACGAGTCAGCCATGGTCAGAGTGTCCAATCACAGTGCATATGTAGTAGGCATGATCTTGCAGGTTCAAACAAGGTAGAACACTGGTGGCTCAGTGTGGCTATTGTGTGCAATGCCTTGACAAAGTTGGCATGTGCCACTGACCATGACCACAAATGTATCCAAGTGACTTTTACTTCTATCGATCATAACACGAGTCAGCCAGGGCCAGAGACCCCAATCACAGTGCAGATATACTGGGCATGACCTTGCAGGTATAATCAAGGTAGAATACAGGTGGCTCGGTGTGGCTACTGTACATAATGCCTTGAAAAAGTTGGCATGTGCCACTAACCATGACCACAAATGTATCCAAGTGACTTTTACTTCTATTGATCATAACACGAGTCAGCCACGGTCAGAGTGTCCAATAATAGTGCAAATGTACTAGGCATGATCTTGCAGGTGCAAACAAGGTAGAATACTGGTGGCTCGGTGTGGTTATTGTGCGCAATGCCTTGACAAAGTTGACATGTGCCACTGACTATGACCACAAATGTATCCAAGTGACTTTTACTTCTATTGATAATAACACAAGTCAGCCAGGGTCTGAGAGTCCAATAAGAGTGCAGATTTACTACGCATGATCTTGCAGGTACATTCAAGGTACAATACTGGTGGCTCGGTCTGGCTATTGTGCGCAATGCCTTGACAAAGTTGGCATGTGCCACTGACCATGACCACAAAGTTTACCAAGTACCTTAATCGGCTATGAATCATAACACGAGTTAGCCACAGTCAGAGTGTCCAATCACAATGCAAATATACTGGGAATGACCTTGCACGTATAAACAAGGTACAATAGTGGTGGCTCCGTGTGGCTATTGTGTACAATGCCTTGACAAAATTTGCATGTGCCACTGACCATGACCACAAATGTATCCAAGTGACGTTTACTTCTATTGATCATAACACGAGTCAGCCACGGTGAGAGTGTCCAATCGCAATGCACTTCTAATATGCATGACCTTGCAAATATAAAAAAGGTAAAAACCCGGTGGATTGACACGGCTATTGTGCGCAATGCCTTGACAAAGTTGGCATGTGCCACTGACCATGACCAAAAAGTTTACCAAGTACATTAAACGGCTATGAATCATAACACAAGTCAGCCACGGAAAGAGTGTCCAATCACAGAGCAGATATACCGACCATGAACTTGCAGGTATAAACAAGGTAGAATATTGGTGGCTCGGTGTGGTTATTGTGCACAATGCCTTGACAAAGTTGGCATGTGCCACTAACCATGACCACAAATGTATCCAAGTGACTTTTACTTATATTGAACATAACACAAGCCAGCTATGTTCAGAGTGTTCAATCACAGTGCATATGTACTAGGCATGATCTTGCAGGTGTAAACAAGGTAGAACACTGGTGGCTGGGTGTGGCTATTGTGCGCAGTGCCTTCACAAAGTTGGCATGTGCCACTGACCATGACCACAAAGTTTACCAGGTGACTTTAACTTCTACAAATCATAACACGAGTCAGCCACAGTCAGAGTGCCCAATCACAGTGCAGATGTACTAGGCATGATCTTGCAGGTGTAAACAAGGTAGAACACTGGTGGCTGGGTGTGGCTATTGTGCGCAGTGCCTTCACAAAGTTGGCATGTGCCACTGACCATGACCACAAAGTTTACCAGGTGACTTTAACTTCTACAAATCATAACACGAGTCAGCCACAGTCAGAGTGTCCAATCACAGTGCAGATGTACTAGGCATGATCTTGCAGGTGCAAACAAAGTAGAATACTGGTGGCTCGGTGTGGCTATTGTGCGCAATGCCTTGACAAAGTTGGCATGTGCCACTGACCATGACCACAAAGCTTACCAAGTGACTTTAACCTCTACGAATCGTAACACGAGTCAGCCATAGTCAGAGTGCCCACTCACAGTTCAGATGTTCTAGGCATGACCTTGCACGTGTAAACAAGGTAAAAAACCGGTGACTTGGCACGGCTATTGTGCGCAATGCCTTGACAAAGTTGGCATGTGCCACTGACCATTACCACAAAGTTTGCCAAGTGAATTTAACTTCTACGAATCGTAACGCGAGTCAGCCACAGTCAGAGTGCCCAATCACAGTGCACATATAATATGCATGACCTTGCAGGTATAAACAAGGTAAAAACCCGGTGGCTTGGCACGGCTATTCTGCGCAATGCCTTGACAAATTTAGCATGTGCTACTGACCATGACCTTAAAGTTTACCAAGTACCTTAAACGGCTATGAATCATAACACGAGTCAGCCACAGTAATAGTGTCCAATCGCAGTGGGGATATTATGGGCATGCCCTTGCAGGTATAAACAAGGCAGAATACTGGTGGCTCGGTGTGGCTGTTGTGCGCAATGCCTTGAAAAAGTTGGCATGTGCCACTGACCATGACCATAAATGTATCCAAGTGACTTTTACTTCTATTGATCATAACACGAGTCAGCCATGGTAAGAGTGTCCAATCACAGTGCACATATATTATTCATGACCTAGCAGGTATAAACAAGGTAAAAAAGCGGTGGCTTGGCACGGCTATTGTGCTCAATGCCTTGACAAATTTGGCATGTGCCACTGACGATGACCACAAAGTTTACCAAGTACCTCAAACGGCTATGAATCATAACACGAGTCAGCCACGGTCAGAGTGTACAATCACAGTGCAGATATACGGGGCATGACCTTGCAGGTATAAGCAAGGTTGAGTACCCGTGGCTCATTTTGGCTATTGTGCGCAATGCCTTGACAAAGTTGGCATGTGCCACTGACCATGACTACAAATGTATCCAAGTGACTTTTACTTCTATTGATCATAACACGAGTCAGCCATGGTCAGAGTGTCCAATCATTGTGCAGATGTACTAGGCATGATCTTAGAGGTGCGAATTTTGTAGAATACTGGTGGCTCGTTGTGGCTATTGTGCGCAATGCGTTGACAAAGTTGGCATGTGCCACAGACCATGATAACAAAGTTTACCAAGTGACTTTAACGTCTACAAATCGTGACACGATTCAGCCACGTTCAGAGTGTCCAATCACAGTGCAGATATACTGGGCATGACCTTGCAGGTTCAAACAAGGTAGAATCCTGGTAGATCGGTGTGGCTATTGTGCGCAATGCCTTGACAAAATTAATATGTGCCACTGACCATGACCAAAACGTTTACCAAGTGACTTTTACTTCTACGTATCGTAACACGATACAGCCACGGTCAGAGTGTCCAATCACAGTGCAGATGTACTAGGCATGATCTTGCAGGTACAAACAAGGTAGAATACTGGTGGCTTGGCACGGCTATTGTGCGCAATACCTTGACAAAGTTGGCATGTGCCACTGATCATGACAACAAAATTTACCAAGTATCTAAAACGGCTATGAATCATAACACGAGTCAGCCATGGTCACACTGTCCAATCACAGCGTACATGTAATATGCATGCCCTTGCAGGTATAAACAAGGTAAAAAACCGGTGGCTTGGCACGACTATTGTGCGCAATGCCTTGACAAAGTTGGTATGTGCCACTGACCATAACCACAAATATATCCAAGTGACTTTGACTTCTATTGATCATAACACAATTCAACCACGGTCAGAGTGTCCAGTCACAGTGCAGATAAACTGGGCATGACCTTGCAGGTAAAAACAAGGTAGAATACTGGTGGCGCTGTGTGGCTAGTGTGCGCAATTCCTTGACAAAGTTGGCATGTGCCACTGCCCATGACCACAAAGTTTACCAAGTGACTTTAACTTCTACGCATCGTAACATGAGTCGGAGACGGTCAGAGTATCCAATCACAGTGCAGATGTACTAGGCATGATCTTGCAGGTATAAACAAGGTAGAATACTGGTGGCTCGGTGTGGCTATTGTGCGCAATGCCTTGACAAAGTTGGCATGTGCCAATGACCATGACCACAAAGTTTACCAAGTGACTTTAACTTCCACGCATCGTAACACGAGTCATCCACGGTCAGAGTGCCCAATCACAGCGTGCATCTAATATGCATGATTTTGCAGATATAAAAGAGGTTAAAACCAGTGGCTTGGCACGGCTATTGTGCGCAATGCCTTGAAAAAAAGGGCATGTGCCACTGACCATGACCACAAAGTTTACCAAGTACCTTAAACGGCTATGAATCATAACACGAGTCAGCCACGGTCAGAGTGTCCAATCACAGTGCAGATGTGTTGGATATATAGTAAGAACCAGACTCACTCCTCCCACCTCTTGGTAAATTGGAGCCTTGAGAAGGTTATAGTATCATCAGAACCACCTTGACTCAACAGCTCTCTGATCTCATGACTGTTTGAACCGACACGTCAAGTGATCCCCTAATAAAGTGATAAATCTGTCACCCGCGTCTGGCTAGCGGAAAGAAGCCGTTTACCCCTGTTCTGTTGGATATAACGAGGAAGTTCATTCCCTTGCAAAAGCTAACCAGAACAAATATATCCATCCTGTTCCCTTTGGTTCCGCGGCGTTTCCACCGTGCTCTCGCTCTGCTCGCCTCTGTCGTCTTTCGCTCACCACTCTCTCCTCACAGCTCTTCGCCTCGTCACTTTCAATCCTTCGCTCAACCTCATCGCATCACTCGCCTTGATGTTCTCTTCTCTTGTCTGCCTCGGAGCCCTGCTGCCTCGCCCTACTCAAGGCTATGCGACTAACTCCTTGGATCTGCACGCACCTTTCTGCTTCCGTCACTGCGCTACCGAGCTCCTGCATGCTCGACTGCTTCTGCTTGCTTCTGTTCTTCCCGCTCCCATTCATTCCATTCTTTTGACAAGATGTACTAGGCATGATTTTGCATGTTCAAACAACGTAGAATACTGGTGGCCCTGTGTGGCTATTGTGCACAATGCCTTGACAAAGGTGGCATATGCCACTGACCATGACCACAAAGTTTACCAAGTGGCTTTAACTACTACAAGTAATAACACGGATCAGCCACGGTAAGAGTGTCCAATCACAGTGCAGATGTACTAGGCATGATCTTGCGGGTGCAAACAAGGTGGAATACTGGTGGCTCAGTGTGCCTATTGTGCACAATTCCTTGACAACGTTGGCATGTGCCACTGACCATGACCACAAATACATGCAAGTGACTTATACTTCTATTGATCAAAACACGAGTGAGCCATGGTCAGAGTGTCCAATCACAGTGTAGATGTTTTAGGCATGACCTTCTAGGTACAAAGAAGGTAAAATACTGGTGGCTCGGTGTGGCTATTGTGTGCAATGCCTTGACAAAGTTGGCATGTGCCACTGACCATGACCACAAATGTATCCAAGTGACTTTTACTTCTATTGATCATAACACGAGTCAGCCATGGTCACAGTGTCCAATCACAGTGCAGGTGTACTAGGCATGTTATTGCTGGTGCACACAAGGTAGAATACTGGTGGCTTGGCGTGTATATTGTGCGCAATGCCTTGACAAAGTTGGCATGTGCCACTGACCATGACCAAAAATGTATCCAAGTGACTTTTACTTCTATTGATCATAACAAGAGTCAGCCACGGTCACAGTGTCCAGTCACACTGCAGATGTACCAGGCATGATATTGCAGGTGCACACAAGGTAGAATACTGGTCGCTTGGTGTGTCTATTGTGCGCAATGCCTTGACAAAGTTGGCATGTGCCACTGACCATGACCACAGAGTTTACCAAGTACCATAAACGGCTTTGAATCATAACAGAAGTCAGCCACGGTCAGAGAGTCCAATCATAGTGCAGATGTACTGGGCATGATCTTGCAGGTACAAACAGGATAGATTACTGGTGGGTCGGTGTGGCCATTGTGCGCAATGCCTTGACAGAGTTGGCACGTGCCACAGACAATGACCACAAATGTATCCAAGTGACTTTTACATCTATTGTTCATAACACGATTCAATCACGGTCAGAGTGTCCAATCACAGTGCAGATATACTGAACTGACCGTACAGTACAAACAAGGTAGAAGAATGGTGGCTCGGTATGGCTATTATGCGCAATGCCTTAACAAAGTTGGCATGTGCCACTGTCCATGACCACAAAGTTTTCCAAGTGACTTCAACTTCTACGAATCGTAACGCGAGTCGGAGACGGTGAGAGTGTCCAATCACAGTGCAAATGTACTAGGCATGATCTTGCAGGTATAAACAAGGTAGAATACTGGTGGCTCGATGCGGCTATTGTGCGCAATGCCTTGACAAAGTTGGCATGTGCCACAGACCATGACTTCAACGTTTACTAAGTGACTTTAACTTCTACGCATCGTAACACGAGTCATTCACGGTCAGATTACCCAATCACAGCACACATCTGATATGCATGACCTTGCATGTATAGAAGAGGTAAAAACCGATGGCTTGGCACGGCTATTGTGCGCAATGCCTTGACAAAGTTGGCATGTGCCACTGACCATGACCACAACGTTTACCAAGTACCTTAAACGGCTATAAATCATAATACTACTCAGCCACGGTCAGAGTGTCCAATCACAGTGCAGATGTACTAGGCATGATTTTTCAGGTTCAAACAAGGTTGAATACTGGTGGCTCGATGTGGCTATTGTGCGCAATGCCTTGACAAAGTTTGCATGTGCAACTGACCATGACAACAAAGTGTACCAAGTGGCTTTAACTTCTACGAATCGTAACACGAGTCAGAGATGGTCAGAGTGTCCAATCACAGTGCACATGTACTGGGCATGATGTTGCGGGTGTAAACAAGGTAGAATACTGGTGGCTCGATGTGGCTATTGTGGGCAATGCCTTGACAAAGTTGGAATGTGCCACTGACCATGACCACAGAGTTTACCAAGTGACTTTAACTTATACGCATCGTAACACGAGTTATTCACGGTCAGAGTACCCAATCACAGCGCACATCTCATATGCATGACCTTGCAGATATAAAAGAGGTAAAAAACCAATGGCTTGGCACGGCTATTGTGCGCAATACCTTGACAAAGTTAGCATGTGCCACTGACCATGACCACAATGTTTACCAAGTACCTTAAACGGCTATGAATCATAACACGAGTCAGCCACGGTTACAGTGTCCAATCACAGTGCAGATGTACTAGGCATGATCTTACAAGTGCAAACAAGGTGGAATACTGGTGGCTTGGTGTGGCTATTGTACGCACTGCCTTGACAAAGGTTGCATGTGCCACTGACCATGACCACAAATGTATCCAAGTGACTTTCACTTCTATTGATCATAACATGAGTGAGCCACGGTCAGAGTGTTTAATCATAGTGCAGATGCGCTAGACGTGATCTTGCAGGTACAAACAAGGTAGAATAGTGGTGGCTCGGTGTGGCTATAGTGCGCAATGCCATGACAAAGTTGGCATGTGCCACTGACCATGACCACAAATGTATCCAAGTGACCTTTTCTTCTATTGATCATAACACGAGTCAACCACGGTCAGAGTGTCCAATCACAGTGCAAATGTACTAGGAATGAACTTGCAGGTACAAACAAGGTAGAATACTGGTGGCTCGGTGTGGCTATTGTGTGCAATGCCTTGACAAAGTTGACATGTGCCACTGACAATGACCACAAATGTATCCAATAGACTTTCACTTCTATTGAGCATAACACAAGTCAGCCACGGTCAGAGTGTCCAATCACAGTGCAGATGTACTAGGCATGATCTCGCAGGTGCAAACAAGGTAGAATACTGGCGGCTCGGTGTGTCTATTGTGTGCAATGCCTTGAAAAAGTTGGCATGTGCCACTGACCATGACCACAAAGTTTACCAAGTACCTTAAACGGTTATGAATCATAACACGAGTCAGCCACGGTCAGAGAGTCCAATCACAGTGCATATGTACTAGGCATGATGTTGCAGGTGTAAACAAGGTAGAATACTGGTGGCTCGGTATAGCCATTGTGGGCAATGCCTTGACAAATTTGACATGTGCCACTGACCATGACCACAGAGTTTACCAAGTGACTTTAACTTATACGCATCGTAACACGAGTCATTCACAGTCAGAGTACCCAATCACAGTGCATATCTAATATGCATGACCTTGCAGGTTTCAAAGAGATAAAAACCAGTGGCTTGGCTTGGCTATTGTGCGCAATGCCTTGATAAAGTTGGGATGTGCCACTGAGCATGACCACAAATGTATCGAAGTGACTTTTACTTCTATTGTTCAAAACATTAGTCTGCAACGGTCAGAGTGTTTAATCACAGTCCAGATGCACTAGGCATGATCTTGCAAGTACAAACAAGGTATAATACTAGTGACTCGGTATGGCTATAGTGCGCAATGCCATGACAAAGTTTGCATGCGCCATTGACCATGACCACAAATGTATCCAAGTGACTTTTACTTCTAATGATCATAACACGAGTCAGCCACGATCAGAGTGTCCAATCACAGTGCAGATATGTTGGCCATGACCTTACAGGTATAAACAATGTAGAATACTGGTGGCTCGGTGTGGTAATTTTGTATTCTACCTTGGCAAATTTGGCACGTGCCACTGAACATGACCACTAACGTATCCAAGTGACTTTTACTTCTATTGATCATAACACGAGTCAGCCACGGTCAGAGTGTCCAATCACAGTCCATATATACTGGTCATGACCTAACAGGTATAAACAATGTATAATACTGGTGGCTCGGTGTGGGTATTGTGCGCAATGCCTTGGCAAACTTGGCATGTGCCACTGACCATGACCACAAAGTTTACCAAGTGACTTTTTCTTCATATGAATCTTAACACGAGTCAGCCACGGTCAGAGTGCCCAATCACAGCGCACATCTAATATGGATAACCTTGCAGGCATCAACAAGGTAAATAACCGGTGGCTTGGCACGGCTATTGTGCGCAATGCCTTGACAAAGTTGGCATGTGCCACTAACCATGACCAAAAAGTCTACCAAATACATTAAACGGCTATGAACCATAACACGAGTCAGCCACGGTCAAAGTGTCCATTCATAGTGCAGATACACTGGGAATGACCTTACATGTATAACCAAGTTAGACTACTGGTGGCTCGATGTGGCTATTGTGCGCAATGCCTTGACAAAGTTGGCATGTGCTACAGACCATGACTACAATTGTATCCAAGTGACTTTTACTTCTATTGATCATAACACGAGTCAGCCACGGTCAGAGTGTCCAATCATATTGCAGATGTACTAGGCATGACCTTGCAGGTACAAACAAGGTAGAATACTGGTGGCTTGGTGTTGCTATTGTGCACAATGCCTTGACAGAGTTGGTATGTGCCACTGACAATGACCACAAATGTATCCAAGTGACTTTTACTTCTATCGATCATAACACGAGTCAGCCACGATCAGAGTGTCCATTCACAATGCAGATGTACTAGGCATGACCTTGCAGGTACAAACAAGGTAGAATACTGGTGGCTCAGTGTGGCTATTGTGTGCAATGCCTTGACATGAGCCACTGACCATGACCACAAATGTATCCAAGTGACTTTTACTTCTATTAATCATAACACGAGTCAGCCATGGTCAGAGTGCCCAATCAGAGTGTAGATATACTGGACATGACCTTGCAGGAAAAAAAGGGTACAATACTTGTGGCTCGGTGTAACTAATATGCGCAATGCCTTCACAAAGTTTGCATGTACCACTGACCATGACCACAAATGTATCCAAGTGACTTTTACTTCTATTGATCATAACACGAGTCAGCCATGGTTAGAGCGTCCAATTCAAGTGCACATGTACTCGGCATGATCTTGCAGGTACAAACAAGGTAGAATATTGTGGCTCGGCGTGGCTATTGTGCGCAATGCCTTGACAAAGTTGGCATGTGCCACTGACCATGACCACAAATGTATCCAAGTGACTTTTACTTACATTGATCATAACACAAGTCAGCCACGGTCAGAGTGTCCGATAACAGTACATATGTACTAGGCATGATCTTGAAGGCGTAAACAAGGTACAATACTGGTGGCTCGGTGTGGCTATTGTGCGCAATGCCTTGACAAAGTTGGCATGTGCCACTGACCACGACCACAAAGTTTACCAAGTACCTTAAACGGCTATGAATCATAACACGAGTCAGCCATGGTCAGAGTGTCCAATCATATTGCAGATGTACTAGGCATGATCTTGCAGGTTCAAACAAGGTAGACCACTGGTGGCTTAGTGTGCCTATTGTGTGCAATGCCTTGACAGAGTTGGCATGTGCCACTGACCATGACCACAAATGTATCCAAGTGACTTCCACTTCTATTGATCATAACACGAGTCAGCCAGGGTCATAGACCCCAATCACAGTGCAGATATACTGGGCATGACCTTGCAGGTATAAACAAGGTAGAATACAGGTGGCTCGGTGTGGCTACTGTGCACAATGCCTTGAAAACGTTGGCATGTGCCACTAACCATGACCACAAATGTATCCAAGTGACTTTTACTTTTATTGATCATAACACGAGTCAGCAACGGTCAGAGTGTCCAATCATAGTGCAAATGTACTAGGCGTGATCTTGCAGGTGCAAACAAGGTAGAATACTGGTGTCTCGGTGTGGTTATTGTGCGCAATGCCTTCACAAAGTTGACATGTGCCACTGACTATGACCACAAATGTATCCATGTGACTTTTACTTATATTGATAACAACACAAGTCAGCCACGGTCAGAGGGTCCAATAAGAGTGCATATTTACTACGCATGATCTTGCAGGTACAAGCAAGGTTCAATACTGGTGGCACGGTCTGGCTATTGTGCGCAATGCCTTGACAAAGTTGGCATGTGCCACTGACCATGACCACAAAGTTTACCAAGTACCTTAAACGGCTATGAATGATAACACGAGTCAGCCACAGTCAGAGTGTCCAATCACAATGCAGATATACTGGGAATAACCTTGCATGTATAAACAAGGTACAATAGTGGTGGCTCCGTGTGGCTATTGTGTACAATGCCTTGACAAAATTGGCATGTGCCACCGACCATGACCACAAATGTATCCAAGTGACGTTTACTTCTATTGATCATAACACGAGTCAGCCACGGCGAGAGTGTCCAATCACAATGCACATCTAATATGCATGACCTTGCAGGTATAAACAAGGTAAAAACCCGGTGGATTGACACGGCTATTGTGCGCAATGCCTTGACAAAGTTGGCATGTGCCACTGACCATGACGAAAAAGTGTACCAAGTACCTTAAACGGCTATGAATCATAACACAAGTCAGCCACGGAAAGAGTGTCCAATCACAGAGCAGATATACCGACCATGACCTTGCAGGTATAAACAAGGTAGAATACTGGTGGCTCGTTGTGGTTATTGTGCACAATGCCTTGACAAAGTGGGCATGTGCCACTAACCATGACCACAAATGTATCCAAGTGACTTTTACTTATATTTACCATAACACAAGCCATATACGTTCAGAATGTTCAATCACAGTGCATATGTACTAGGCATGATGTTGCAGGTGTAAACAAGGTATAACACTGGTGGCTGGGTGTGGCTATTGTGCGCAGTGCCTTCACAAAGTTGGCATGTGCCACTGACCATGACCACAAAGTTTACCAGGTGACTTTAACTCCTATAAATCAGAACACGAGTCAGCCACGGTCAGAGTGTCCAATCACAGTGCACATGTACTAGGCATGATCTTGCAGGTGCAAACAAGGTAGATACTGGTGGCTCGGTGTGGCTATTGTGCGCAATGCCTTGACAAAGTTGGCGTGTGCCACTGACCATGACCACAAAGTTTACCAAGTGACTTTAACTTCTACGAATCGTAACGCGAGTCAGCCACAGTCAGAGTGCCCAATCACAGTGCACATCTAATATGCATGACCTTGCAGGTATAAACAAGGTAAAAACCCGGTGGCTTGGCACGGCTATTCTGCGCAATGCCTTGACTAATTTGGCATGTGCTACTGACTATGACCTCAAAGTTTACCAAGTACCTTAAATGGCTATGAATCATAACACGAGTCAGCCACAGTCAGAGTGACCAATCGCAGTGGGGATATTATGGGCATGCCCTTGCAGGTATAAACAAGGCAGAATACTGGTGGCTTCGTATGGCTGTTGTGCGCAATGCCTTGACAAAGTTGGCATGTGCCACTGACCATAACCACAAATGTATCCAAGTGACTTTAACTTCTATTGATCATAACACGAGTCAGCCATGGTAAGAGTGTCCAATCACAGTGCACATCTATTATTCATGACCTAGCAAGTATAAACAAGGTAAAAAAGTGGTGGCTTGGCACGGCTATTGTGCTCAATGCCTTGACAAATTTGGCATGTGCCACTGACGATGACCACAAAGATTACCAAGTACCTCAAACGGCTATGAATCATAACACGAGTCAGCCACGGTCAGAGTGTACAATCACATTGCAGATATACGGGACATGACCTTGCAGGTATAAGCAAGGAATAATACTGGTGGCTCATTTTGGCTATTGTGCGCAATGCCTTGACAAAGTTGGCATGTGCCACTGAACATGACCACAAATGTATCCAAGTGACTTTTACTTCTATTGATCATAACACGAGTCAGCCATGGTTAGAGTGTCAAATCACAGTGCAGATGTACTAGGCATGATCTTGGAGGTGCAAATTTCGTAGAATACTGGTGGCTCGTTGTGGCTATTGTGCGCAATGCCTTTACAAAGTTGGCATGTGCCACAGACCATGATAACAAAGTTTACCAAGTGACTTTAACGTCGACAAAGCGTGACACGATTCAGCCACGTTTAGAGTGTCCAATCACAGTGTAGATATACTGGGCATGACCTTGCAGGTTCAAACAAGGTAGAATCCTGGTAGATCGGTGTGCCTATTGTGCGCACTGCCTTGACAAAATTAACATGTGCCACTGACCATGACCAAAACGTTTACCAAGTGAATTTTACTTCTATGTATCGTAACACGAGTCAGCCACGGTCAGAGTGTCCAATCACAGTGCAGATGTACTAGGCATGATCTTGCAGGTACAAACAAGGTAGAATACTGGTGGCTTGGCACGGATATTGTGCGCAATACCTTGACAAAGTTGGCATGTGCCACTGATCATGACCACAAAGTTTACCAAGTATCTTAAACGGCTATGAATCATAACACGAGTCAGCCACGGTCACAGTGTCCAATCACAGCGTACATCTAATATGCATGCCCTTGCAGGTATAAACAATGTTAAAGATCGGTGGCTTGGCACGACTATTGTGCGCAATGCCTTGACAAAGTTGGCATGTGCCATTGACCATAACCACAAATGTATCCAAGTGACTTTGACTTCTATTGATCATAACACGATTCAACCACGGTCAGAGTGTCCAGTCACAGTGCAGATAAACCGGGCATGACCTTGCAGGTAAAAACAAGGTAGAATACTGGTGGCGCTGTGTGGCTAGTGTGCGCAATGCCTTGACAAAGTTGGCATGTGCCACTGACCATGACCACAAAGTTTACCAAGTACCTTAAACGGCTATGAATCATAACACGAGTCAGCCACGGTCAGAGTGTCCAATCACAGTGCAGATGTGTTGGAGATATAGTAAGAACCAGACTCACTCCTCCCACCTCTTGGTAAATCCGAGCCTCGAGAAGGTTATAGCATCATCAGAACCACCTTGACTCAACAGCTCTCCGATCTCATGACTTTGAACCGACACGTCAAGTGATCCCCTAATAAAGTGATAAATCTGTCACCCGCGTCTGGCTAGCGGAAAGAAGCCGTTTACCCCTGTTCTGTTGGATATAACGAGGACGTTCATTCCCTTGCAAAAGCTAACCAGAACAAATCTATCCATCTTGTTCCCTTTGGTTCCGCGGCTTTTCCACCGTGCTCTCGCTCTGCTCGCCTCTGTCGTCTTTCGCTCACCACTCTCTCCTCACAGCTCTTCGCCTCGTCACTTTCAATCCTTCGCTCAACCTCATCGCATCACTCGCCTTGATCTTCTCTTCTATTGTCTGCCTCGGAGCCCCGCCGCCTCGCCCTACTCAAGGCTCTGCGACTAACTCCTTGGATCTGCACGCACCTTTCTGCTTCCGTCACTGCGCTACCGAGCTCCTGCATGCTCGACTGCTTCTGCTTGCTTCTGTTCTTCCCGCTCCCATTCATTCCGTTCTTCTGACAAGATGTACTAGGCATGATTTTGCATGTTCAAACAACGTAGAATACTGGTGGCTCTGTGTGGCTATTGTGCACAATGCCTTGACAAAGGTGGCATATGCCACTGACCATGACCACAAAGTTTACCAAGTGGCTTTCACTACTATAAGTAATAACACAGATCAGCCACGGTAAGAGTGTCCAATCACAGTGCAGATGTACTAGGCATGATCTTGCAGGTGCAAACAAGGTGGAATACTGGTGGCTCAATGTGCCTATTGTGCACAATGTCTTGACAAGGTTGGCATGTGCCACTGACCATGACCACGAATGTATGCAAGTGACTTCTACTTCTATTGATCAAAACACGAGTCAGCCATGTTCAGAGTGTCCAATCACAGTGTACATGTTTTAGGCATGACCTTGTAGGTACAAACAAGGTACAATACTGGTGGCTCGGTGTGGCTATTGTGTGCAATGCCTTGACAAAGTTGGCATGTGCCACTGACCATGACCACAAATGTATCCAAGTGACTTTTACTTCTATTGATCATAACACGAGTCAGCCACAGTCACAGTGTCCAGTCACAGTGCAGATGTACTAGGCATGATATTGCAGGTGCACACAAGGTAGAATACTGGTGGCTTGGTTTGTATATTGTGCGCAATGCCTTGACAAAGTTGGCATGTGCCACTGACCATGACCACAAATGTATCCAAGTGAATTTTACTTCTATTGATCATAACAGGAGTCAGCCACGGTCACAGTGTCCAATCACACTGCAGATGTACTAGGCATGATATTGCAGGTGCACACAAGGTAGAATACTGGTGGCTTGGTGTGTCTATTGTGCGAAATGCCTTGACAAAGTTGGCATGTGCCACTGACCATGACCACATAGTTTACCAAGTACCTTAAACAGCTTTGAATAATAACTGAAGTCAGCCACGGTCAGAGAGTCCAATCACAGTTCAGATGTACAGGGCATGATCTTGCAGGTACAAACAGGGTAAATTACTGGTGGGTCGGTGTGGCCATTGTGCGCAATGCCTTGACAGAGCTGGCACGTGCCACAGACAATGACCACAAATGTATCAAAGTGACTTTTACATCTATTGGTCATAACACGACTCAATCACGGTCAGAGTGTCCAATCACAATGCAGATATACTGAACTGACCGTACAGTACAAACAAGGTAGAATACTGGTTGCTCGGTGTGGCTATTCTGCGCAATGCCTTAACAATGTTGGCATTTGCCACTGTCCATGACCACAATGTTTGCCAGGTGACTTCAAATTCTACGAATCGTAACGCGAGTCGGAGACGGTGAGAGTGTCCAATCACAGTGCAAATGTACTAGGCATGATATTGCAGGTATAAACAAGGTAGAATACTGGTGGCTCGGTGCGGCTATTGTGCGCAATGCCTTGACAAAGTTGGCATGTGCCACGGACCATGACTACAACGTTTACTAAGTGACTTTAACTTCTACGCATCGTAACACGAGTCATTCACGGTCAGATTACCGAATCACAGCGCACATCTTATATGCATGACCTTGCATGTATAGAAGAGGTAAAAACCGGTGGCTTGGCACGGCTATTGTGCGCAATGCCTTGACAAAGTTGGCATGTGCCACTGACCATGACCACAACGTTTACCAAGTACCTTAAACGGCTATGAATCATAACACTACTCAGCCACGGTCAGAGTGTCCAATCACAGTGCAGATGTACTAGGCATGATTTTTCAGATTCAAACAAAGTTTAATACTGGTGGCTCGATGTGGCTATTGTGCGCAATGCCTTGACAAAGGTTGCATGTGCCACTGACCATGACCACAAAGTGTACCAAGTGGCTTTAACTTCTACGAATCGTAAAACGAGTCGGAGATGGTCAGAGTGTCCAATCAAAGTGCACATGTACTAGGTATGATGTTGCTGGTGTAAACAAGGTAGAATACTGGTGGCTCGGTGTGGCTATTGTGAGCAATGCCTTGACAAAGTTGGCATGTGCCACTGACCATGACCACAGAGTTTACCAAGTGACTTTAACTTCTACACATCGTAACACGAGTTATTCACGATCAGAGTTCCCAATCATAGCGCACATCTAATATGCATGACCTTGCAGGTATAAAAGAGGTAAAAAACNCCTTGACAAAGTTGGCATGTGCCACTGACCATGACCACAAAGTTTACCAAGTACCTTAAACGGCTATGAATCATAACACGAGTCAGCCACGGTCACAGTGTCCAATCACAGTGCGGATGTACTAGGCATGATCTTACAGGTGCAAACAAGGTGGAATACTGGTGGCTTGGTGTGGCTATTGTACGCACTGCCTTGACAAAGGTTGCATGTGCCACTGACCATGACCACAAATGTATCCAAGTGACTTTCACTTCTATTGATCATAACATGAGTCTGCCACGGTCAGAGTGTTTAAACATAGTGCAGGTGCACTAGACGTGATCTTGCAGGTACAAACAAGGTAGAATACTGGTAGCTCGGTGTGGCTATAGTGCGCAATGCCATGACAAAGTTGGCATGTGCCACTGACCATGACCACAAATGTATCCAAGTGACCTTTTCTTATATTGATCATAACACGAGTCAACCACGGTCAGAGTGTCCAATCACAGTGCAGATATATTTGTCATGATCTTACATGTATAAACAAGGTAGAATACTGGTGGCTCGGTGTGGCAATTGTGTGCAATGCATTGACAAAGTTGGCATGTGCCACCGACCATGACCACAAATGTATCCAAGTGACTTTTACTTATATTGATCCTAACACGAGTCAGCCACGGTCAGAGTGTCCAATCACAGTGCAAATGTACTAGGCATGAACTTGCAGGTACAAACAAGATAGAATACTGGTGGCTCGGTGTGGCTATTGTGTGCAATGCCTTGACAAAGTTGACATGTGCCACGTACCATGACCACAAATGTATCCAAGTGACTTTCACTTCTATTGAGCATAACACAACTCAGCCACGGTCAGAGTGTCCAATCGCAGTGCAGATGTACTAGGCATGATCTCGCAGGTGCAAACTAGGTAGAATACTGGCGGCTCGGTGTGTCTATTGTGTGCAATGCCTTGACAAAGTTGGCATGTGCCACTGACCATAACCACAAAGTTTACCAAGTACCTTAAACGACTATGAATCATAACACGAGTAAGCCACGGTCAGAGTGTCCAATCATAATGCAGATGTAATAGGCATGATGTTGCAGGTGTAAACAAGGTAGAATACTGGTGGCTCGGTATCGCTATTGTGGGCAATGCCTTGACAAATTTGGCATGTGCCACTGACCATGCCCACATAGTTTACCAAGTGACTTTAACTTCTACGCATCGTAACACGAGTCATTCACAGTCAGAGTACCCAATCACAGTGCACATATAATATGCATGACCTTGCAGGTTTCAAAGAGGTAAAAAACCAGTGGCTTGACTTGGCTATTGTGCGCAATGCATTGACAAAGTTGGGGTGTGCCACTGACCATGACCACAAATGTATCGAAGTGACTTTTACTTCTATTGTTCAAAACATGAGTCAGCAACGGTCAGAGTGTTTAATCACAGTGCAGATGCACTAGGCATGATCTTGCAGGTACAAACAAGGTGGAATACTAGTGATTCGGTGTGGCTATAGAGCGCAATGCCATGACAAAGTTTGCATGTGCCACTGACCATGACCACAAATGTATCCAAGTGACTTTTACTTCTATTGATCATAACACGAGTCAGCCACGGTCAAAGTGTCCAATCACAGTGCAGATATAATGGTCATGACCTAACAGGTATAAACAATGTAGAATGCTGGTGGCTCGGTGTGGGTATTGTGCGCAATGCCTTGGCAAACTTGGCATGTGCCACTGACCATGACCACAAAGTTTACCAAGTGACTTTTTATTCATATGAATCGTAACATGAGCCAGCCACGGTCAGAGTGCCTAATCACAGCGCACATATAATATGGATAACCTTGCAGGTATCAACAAGGTAAATAACCGGTGGCTTGGCACGGCTATTGTGCGCAATGCATTGACAACGTTGGCATGTACCACTAACCATGACCAAAAAGTCTACCAAATACATGAAACGGCTATGAATCATAACACGAGTCAGCCACGGTCAAAGTGTCCAATCATAGTGCAGATACACTGGGAATAACCTTACATGTATAGCCAAAGTATACTACTGGTGGCTCGATGTGGCTATTGTGCGCAATGCCTTGACAAAGTTGGCATGTGCTACAGACCATGACTACAGTTTTATCCAAGTGACTTTTACTTCTATTGATCAAAACACGAGTCAGCCACGGTCAGGGTGTCCAATCATATTTCAGATGTACTAGGCATGACCTTGCATGTACAAACAAGGTAGAATACCTTCAACGGCTATGAATCATAACACGAGTCAGTCACGGTCAGAGTGTCCAATCATAGGGCAGATATACTGGGCATGATCTTGCAGGTACAAAAAAGGTAGAATACTGGTGGCTCGGTGTTGCTATTGTGCACAATGCCTTGACAGAGTTGGCATGTGCCACTGACTATGACCACAAATGTATCCAAGTGACTTTTACATCTATAAATCATAACACGAGTCAGCCATGGTCAGAGTGTCCAATCATAGTGTAGATATACTGGACATGACCTTGCATATATAGAAAAGGTACAATACTAGTGGCTCGGTGTAACTATTATGCGCAATGCCTTCACAAAATTGGCATGTGCCACTGACCATGACCACAAATGTATCCAAGTGACTTTTACTTCTATTGATCATAACACGAGTCAACCACAGTTAGAGTGTCCAATCATAGTGCAGATGTACTCGGCATGATCTTGCAGGTAAAAACAAGGAAGAATACTGTGGCTTGGTGTGGCTATTGTGCGCAATGCCTTGACAAAGTTGGCATGTGCCACTGACCATGACCACAAATGTATCCAAGTGACTTTTACTTATATTGATCATAACACAAGTCAGCCACATTCAGAGTGTCCAATAACAGTACATATTTACTAGGCATGATCTTGTAGGCGCAAACAAGGTACAATACTGGTGGCTCGGTGTGGCTATTGTGCGCAATGCCTTGACAAAGTTGGCATGTGCCACTGACCATGACCACAAAGTTTACCAAGCACCTTAAACGGCTATAAATCATACCACGAGTCAGCCGCACTCAGAGTGTCCAATCATAGTGCAGATATAGTGGGCATGACATTGCAGGTATAAACAAGGTAGAATACTGGTAGCTCGGTGTGGCTATTGTGCGCAATGCCTTGACAAAGTTGGCATATGCCACTGGCCGTGACCACAAATATATCCAAGTGAATTTTACTTCTATTGGTCATAACAGGAGTCAGCCACGGTCTCAGTGTTGAATCACAGCGCACATCTAGTATGCATGACCTTGCAGGTATAAATAGGGTATAAACGCGGTGGCTTGGCATGACTATGGTTTGCAATGCCTTGAAAAAGTTGGCATGTACCACTGACCATGACCACAAAGTTTACCAAGTACCTTAAACGGCTATGAATCATAACACGAGTCAGCCATGGTCAGAGTGTCGAACCACAGTGCAGATGTACTAGGCATGATCATGCAGGTTCAAACAAGGTAGAACACTGGTGGCTCAGTGTGGCTATTGTGTGCAATGCCTTGATAAAGTTGACATAAGCCACCGACCATGACCACAAATGTATCCAAATGACTTTTACTTCTATTGATAATAACATGAGTCAGCCACGGTCAGAGTGTCCAATCACAGTGCAGATGTACTAGGCATGAACATGTAGGTGCAAACAAGATAGAATACTGGTGGCTCGGTGTGGCTATTGTGCGCAATGCCTTGACAAAGTTGGCATGTGCCACTCACCATGACCACAAAGTTTACCGAGTACCTTAAACGGCTATGAATCATAACACGAGTCAGTCACGGTCAGAGTGTCCAATCATAGGGCAGATATACTGGGCATGATATTGCAAGTACAAACAAGGTAGAATACTGGTGGCTCGGTGTTTCTATTGTGCACAATGCCTTGACAGAGTTGGCATCTGCCACTGACAATGACCACAAATGTATCCAAGTGACTTTTACTTCTATTGATCATAACACGAGTCAGCCACGGTCACAGTGTCCAATCACAATGCAGATGTACTAGGCATGACCTTGCAGGTACAAACAAGGTAGAATACCGGTGGCTTAGTGTGGCTATTGTGTGCAATGCCTTGACAAAGCTGGCATGAGCCACTGACCATGACCACAAATGTATCCAAGTGGCTTTTACTTCTATTAATCATAACACGAGTCAGCCATGGTCAGAGTGCCCAATCACAGTGTAGATATACTGGACATAACCTTGCAGGTATAACAAAGGTACAATACTAGTGGCTCGGTGTAACTAATATGCGCAATGCCTTCACAAAATTGGCATGTGCCACTGACCATGACCACAAATGTATCCAAGTTACTTTTTCTTCTATTGATCATAACACGAGTCAGCCATGGCTATAGTGTCCAATCACAGTGCAGATGTACTCGGCATGATCTTGCATGTACAAACAAGGTAGAATACTGTGGCTCGGTGTGGCTATTGTGCGCAATGCCTTGACAAAGTTGGCATGTGCCACTAACCATGACCACAAATGTATCCAAGTGACTTTTACTTCTATTGATCATAACACAAGTCAGCCACGGTCAGAGTGTCCAATAGCAGTACATATGTACTAGGCATGATCTTGTAGGCGCAAACAAGGTACAATACTGGTGGCTCGGTGTGGCTATTGTTCGCAATGCCTTGACAAAGTTGGCATGTGCCACTGACCATGACCACAAAGTTTACCAAGTACCTTAAACGGCTATGAATCATAACACGAGTTAGTTACAGTTAGAGTGTCCAATCACAGTACAGATGTACTCGGCATGATCGTGCAGGTACAAACAAGGTAGAATCCTGTGGCTCGGTGTGGCTATTGTGCGCAATGCCTTGAAAAAGTTGGCATGTGCCACTGACCATGACCACAAATGTATCCAAGTTACTTTTACTTCTATTGATCATAACACGAGTCAGCCATGGCTATAGTGTCCAATCAAAGTGCAGATGTACTCGGCATGATCTTACATGTACAAACAAGGTAGAATACTGTGGCTCGGTGTGGCTATTGTGCGCAATGCCTTGACAAAGTTGGCATGTGCCACTGACCATGACCACAAATGTATCCAAGTAACTTTTACTTCTATTGACCATAACACAAGTCAGCCACGGTCAAAGTGTCTAATAACACTGCATATGTACTAGGCATTATCTTGTACGCACAAGCAAGGTACATTACTGGTGGGTCGGTGTGGCTATTGTGCGCAAACCCTTGACAAAGTTGGCATGTGCCACTGACCATGACCACAAAGTTTACCAAGTACCTTAAACGGCTATGAATCATAACACGAGTCAGCCACAGTCAGAGTGTCCAATCGTAGTGCAGATATACTGGGCATGACTTTAGACGTATAAACAAGGTAGAATACTGGTAGCTTAGTGTGGCTATTGTGCGCAATGCCTTGACAAAGTTGGCATGTGCCACTGACCGTGACCACAAATGTCTCCAAGTGACTTTTGCTTCTATTGATCATAACACGAGTCAGCCACAGTCAAAGTGTCCATTCACAGCGCACATATGGTATGAATGACCTTGCAGGTATAAACAAGGTAAAAAACCGGTGGCTTGGCACGACTATTGTTTGCAATGCCTTGAAAAAGTTGGCATGTGCCACTGACCATGACCACAAAGTTTGCCATGTTCCTTAAACGGCTATGCATCATAACACGAGTCAGCCATGGTCAGAGTGTCCAATCACAATGCAGATGTACTAGGCATGATCTTGCAGGTTCAAACAAGGTAGAACACTGGTGGCTCAGTGTGGCTATTGTGTGCAATGCCATGACAAATTTGGCATGTGCCACTGACCATGACCACAGATGTATCCAAGTGACTTTTGCTTCTATTGATCATAACACGAGTCAGCCAGGGTCAGAGACCCCAATCACAGTGCAGATATACTGGGCATGACATTGCAGGTATAAACAAGGTAGAATACAGGTGGCTCGGTGTGGCTACTGTGCACAATTCCTTGAAAAAGTTGGCATGTGCCACTAACCATGACCACAAATGTATCCAAGTGACTTTTATTTCTATTGATCATAACACGAGTCAGCCATGGTCAGAGTGTCCAATCATAGTGCAAATGTACTAGGCATGATCTTGCAGGTGCAAACAAGGTAGAATACTGATGGCTTGGTGTGGTTATTGTGCGCAATGCCTTGACAAAGTTGACATGTGCCACTGACCATGACCACAAATGTATCCTAGTGACATTTACTTCTATTGATAATAACACAGGTCAGCCACGGTCAGAGTGTCCAATAAGAGTGCAGATTTACTACGCATTATCTTGCAAGTACAAGCAAGCTACAATACTGGTGGCTCGGTCTGGCTATTGTGCGCAATGCCTTGACAAAGTTGGCATGTGCCACTGACCAAGACCACAAAGTTTACCAAGTACCTTAAACGGTTATGAATCATAACACGAGTCAGCCACAGTCAGAGTGTCCAATCACTATGCAGATATACTGGGAGTGACCTTGCATGTATAAAAAAGGTACAATAATGGTGGCTCCGTGTGGCTATTGTGTACAATGCCTTGACAAAATCGGCATGTGCCACTGACAAGGACCACAAATGTATCCAAGTGACGTTCACTTCTATTGATCATAACACGAGTCAGCCATGGCCAGAGTGTCCAATCACAATGCACATCTAATATGCATGACCTTGCAGGTATAAACAACGTAAAAACCAAGTGGCTTGACACGGCTATTGTGCGCAATGCCTTGACAAAGTTGGCATGTGCCACTGACCATGACCACAAGGTTTACCAAGTACCTTAAACGGCTATGAATCATAACACAAGTCAGCCACGGAAAGAGTGTCCAATCACAGAGCAAATGTACCAACCATGACCTTGCAGGTAAAAACAAGGTAGAATACTGTTGCCTCGGTGTGGTTATTGTGCACAATGCCTTGACAAAGTTGGCATGTGCCACTAACCATGACCACAAATGTATCCAAGTGACTTTTACTTATATTGACCATAACACAAGCCAGCTACGTCAGAGTGTCCAATCACAATGCAGATGAACTAGGCATGATATTGCAGGTGCAAACCATGTAGATTACTGGTGGCTCGGTGTGGCTATTGTGCGCAATGCCTCGACAAAGTTGGCATGTGCCACTGACCATGACCACAAAGTTTACCAAGTGACTTTAACCTCTACGAATCAAAACACGAGTCAGCCACAGTCAGAGTGCCCACTCACAGTTCAGATGTACTAGGCATGACCTTGCAGATGTAAACAAGGAAAAAAACCGGTGCCTTGGCACGGCTATTGTGTGCAATGCCTTGACAAAGTTGGCATGTACCACTGACCATGACCACAAAGTTTACCAAGTGACTTTAATCTATACGAATCGTAACACGAGTCAGCCACAGTCGGAGTGCCCAATCACAACTCAGATGTACTAGGCATGACCATGCAGGTATAAACAATGTAAAAACCCCGGTGGCTTGGCACGGCTATTGTGCGCAATGCCTTGACAAAGTTGGCATGTGCCACTGTCCATGACCACAAAGTTTACCAAGTACCTTAAACGGCTATGAATCATAACACAAGTCAGCCACGATCAGAGTGTACAATCACAAAGCAGATGTACTGTGCACGATCTATCAGGTACAAACAAGGTAGAATACTGGTAGCTCGGTGTGGCTTTTGTGCGCAATGCCTCGACAAAGTGTGCATGTGCACTGACCATGACCACAAATGTATCCAAGTGACTTTTACATATATTGATCATAACACAAGTCAGCCACGGTCAGAGTGTCCAATAACAGTGCAGATTTACCAGGTATGATCTTTCATGTGCAAACAAGGTATAATACTGGTAGCTCTATGTGGCTATTGTGCGCAATGCCTTGACAAAGTTGGCATGTACCACTGACTATGACCACAAAGTTTACCGAGTACCTTAAACGGATATGAATCATAACACGAGTTTGCCACGGTCAGAGTTTCCAATCACAGTGCAGATGTATTGGGCATGACCTTGCACGTAAAAACAAGGTAGAATACTGGTGGCTCGGTGTGGATATTGTGCACAATGCCTTGACAAAGTTGGCATGTGCCACTGATCATGACCACAAATATATCCAAGTGACTTTTACTTCTATTGATCATAACACGAGTCAGTCACGGTCAAAGTGTCCAATCAAAGTGCAGATGTACTAGGCATGATCTTGCAGGTGCAAACAAGATAGAATACTGGTGGATCGGTGTGGCTATTATGCGCAATGCCTTGACAAAGTTCGCATGTGCCACTGACCATGACCACAAAGTTTACCAAATGACTATAACTTCTACGAATCATAACACGAGTCAGCTACGGTCAGAGTGTGTAATCACAGTGCAGATGTACTAAGCATAATCTTTCAGGTGCAAACAATGTATACTACTGGTGGCATGGCAAGGCTATTGTGCGCAATGCCTTGACAAAGTTGGCATGTGCCACTGACCATGATCACAAAGTTTACCAGTACCTTAAACAGCTATGAATCATAACATGAGTCAGCCACGGTCAGAGTGTCCAATCACAGTGCAGATAAACTAGGCATGACCTTGCAGGTACAAGCAAGGTAGAATACTGGTGGCTCGGTGTGGCTATTGTGCGCAGTGCCTTGACAAAGTTGGCATTTGCCACTGAATATGACCACAAATGTATCCAAGTGACTTGTATTCTATTGATCATAACACGAGTCAGCCACGTTCAGAGTGTCCAATCACAATGCAGATGTAATAGGCATGATCTTGCAAGCTCAAACAAGGTAGACTACTGGTGGCTCGATGTGGTTATTGTGCGAAATGCCTTGACAAAGTTGGCATGTTCCACTGACCACGATGACAAATGTTTACCAAGTGACTTTGACACTTACAAATCGTAACACGAGTCAGCCACGGTCAGAGTGCCCAATCACAGCGCACATCTAATATGCATGACCTTGCAGGTATAAACAGGGTAAAAAGACCGGTGTATTGGGCACGGCTATTGTGCGCAATGTCTTGACAACGTTGGCATGTGCCACTGACCATGACCACAAAGTTTACCAAGTACCTTAAACGGCTGTGACTCATGACACGAGTCAGCCACGGTTAGAGTGTCCAAACACAATGCAGATATACTGGGCATGACCTTGCAGTATAAACAAGGTAGAATACTGGCGGCTCGGTGTGGCCATTGTACGCAATGCCTTGACAAAGTTGGCATGTGCCACTGAACATGAACACAAATGTATCCAAGTGACTTTTACTTCTATTGATCATAACACGAGTCAGCCACGGTCAGATTGTCCAATCACAGTGCAGATGTAATGGGCATGATCTTGCAGGTTCAAAGAAGGTAGAATACTGGTGGCTTGATGTGACTATTGTGCGCAATGCATTGATAAAGTTGGCATATGCCAGTGACCACGACCACAAATGTTTACCAAGTGGCTTTGACTTATACGAATCGTAACACGAGTCAACCATCAATGTACCCAATCACAGCGTACATCTAAAATGCATGACCTTGCAGGTATAAACAGGGTAAAAAGCCGGTGTCTTGGCACGGCTATTGTGCGCAATGCCTTGACAAAGCTTGCATGTGCCACTGACCATGACCACAAGGTTTACCAAGTACCTTAAACGGCTGTGAATCATAACACGAGTCAGCAACGGTCAGAGTGTCCAATCACAGTGCAGATATAATGGGCATTACCTTGCAGGTATAGACAAGGTAGTATACTAGTGGCTCGATGTGGCCATTGTGCGCAACGCCTTCACAAAGTTGGCATGTGCCACTGATCATGACTACAAATGTATCCAAGTGACTTTTACTTCTACGAATCATGACACGAGTCAGCCACGGTCAGAGTGTCCAATCACAGTGCAGAAATACTGGGCATGATCTTGCATGTACGAACAAGGTATAATACTGGTGGCTTGGTGTGGCTATTGTGCGCAATACTTTGACAAAGTTGGCATGTGCCACTGACCATGACCACACAGTTTACCAAGTACCTTAAACGGCTATGAATCATAACACGAGTCAGCCACGGCCAGAGTGTACAATCATTGTGCAGATATACTGGGCTTGAACTTGCAGGTATAAACAAGGTAGAATACTGGTGGCTTGGTGTGTCTATTGTGCGCAATGCCTTGACAAAGTTGGCATGTGCCACTGACCATGACCACAAAGTCTACCAAGTGACTTGAACTTCTACAAATTGTAACACGAGTCAGCCACAGTCAGAGTGCCCAATCTCAGTACACATCTAATATGCATGACCTTGAAGGCAAAAACAAGGTAACAAACTCGTGGCTTGGCCTGGCTATTGTGCGCAATGCCTTGACAAAGTTGGCATGTGCCACTGACCATGACCACAAAGTTTACCAAGTACCTTAAACGGCTATGAATCATAACGCGAGTCAGCCACGGTTAGAGTGTCCAATCACAGTGCAGATATATTAGGCATGACCTTGCAGGTACAAACAAGGTAGAATACTGGTGGCTCGGTGTGGCTATTGTGTGCTATGCCTTGACAAAGTTGGCACATGCCACTGACCATGACCATAAATGTTTCCAAGTGATTTTTATTTCTATTGATCATAACACGAGTCACCCGCGGTCAGAGTGTCCAATCACAGTGCAGATATACTAGGCATGATCTTGCAGGTGCGAACAAGGTAGAATACTGGTGGCTCGGTGTGGCTATTGTGCGCAATACTTTGACAAAGTTGGCATGTGCCACTCACCATGACCACAAATGTATCCAAGTGACTTTTACTTCTATTGATCATAACACGAGTCAGCCACGGTCAGAGTGTCCAATCACAGTGCATATGTATTAGGCATGACATTGCAGGTTCAAACAAGGTAGAATACTGGTGGCTGGGTGTGGCTATTTTGTGCAATGTCTTGACAAAGTTGGCATGTGCCACTGACCATGACCACAAAGTTTACCAAGTGCCTTAAACGGCTATGAATCATAACACGAGTCAGCCACGGTTAGAGTGTCCAATCACAGTGCAGATATACTGGGTATGACCTTGCAGGTACAAAAAAGGTAGAATACTGGTGGCTCAGTGTGGCTATTGTGCGCTATGCCTTGACAAAAAAGGCATGTGCAACTGACCATGACCACAAATGTTTCCAAGTGATTTTTACTTCTATTGATCATACCACGAGTCAGCCACGGTCAGAGTGTCCAATCACAGTGCAGATATACTAGGCATGATCTTATAGGTTTAAACAGGGTAGAATACTGGTGGCTCGGTGTGGCGATTGTGCGCAATGCCTTGACAAAGTTGGCATGTGCCACTGACCATGACCACAAATGTTTACCAAGTGACTTTGACTTCTACAAATCGTAACACGAGTCAACCACAGCCAGAGTGCCCAATGACAGCGTACATCTAATATGCATGACCTTGCAGGTATAAATAGGGGAAAAAACCGGTGTCTTGGCACGGCTATTATGCGCAATGTCTTGACAAAGTTGGCATGTGCCACTGACTATGACCACAAAGTTTACCAAGTACCTTAAACGGCTATGAATCATAACACGAGGCAGCCACAGTGGCAGTGTCCACTCACAGTGCAGATATACTAGGCATGACCTTGCAGGTATAAACAAGATAGAATACTGGTGGCTCAGTGTGGCCATTGTGCGCAATGCCTTGAAAAAGTTGGAATGGGCCACTGACCATGACCACAAATGTATCCAAGTGACTTTTACTTCTACGAATCGTAACACGAGTCAGCCACGGTCAGGGTGTCCAATCACAGTGCAGATATACTGGGCATGATCTTGCAGGTACAAACAAGGTATAATACTAGTGATTTGGTGTGGCTATTGTGCGCAATGCCTTGACGAAGTTGGATGTGCCACTGACCATGATCACAAATGTGTCCAAGTGACTTTTACTTCTACTGATCATAACATGAGTCACCCACGGTTAGAGTGTCCAATCACAGTGCAGATGTACTAGGCATGATCTTGCAGTTGCAAACAAGGTAGCATACTGGTGGCTCGGTGTGGTTTTTGTGCGCTATGCCTTGACAAAGTTGGCATGTGCCACTGGCCATGACCACAAATGTATCCAAGTGACTTCTACTTCTATTGATCATAACACGAGTCAGCCACGGTCATAGTGTCCAATCAAAGTGCACATATACTAGGCATGATCTTGCAGATATAAACAAGGTAGAATACTGGTGGCTCGGTGTGGCTATTGTGCGCAATGCCTTGACAAAGTTGGCATGTGCCACTGACCATGACCACAACGTTTACCAAGTGACTTTAACTACTACAAATTGTAACACGAGTCAGCCACGGTCAAAGTGCCCAATCACAGCACACATCCAATATGCATGACCTTGCAGGTATAAGCAAGGTAAAAACCCAGTGGTTTGGCACGACTATTATGCGCAATGCCTTGACAAAGTTGGCATGTGCCACTGACCATTTCCACAAAGTTTACCAAGTACCTTAAATGGCTATGATACATAACACGAGTCAGCCACGGTCAGAGTGTCCAATCACTGTGCAGATATACTGGGCATGACCTTGCAGGTAGAAACAAGGTAGAATACTAGTAGATTGGTTTGGCTATTGTGCGCAATGCTTTGAGAAAGTTGGCATGTGCCACTGACCACGACCACAAAGTTCACCAAGTGACTTTAACATCTACAAATCATAACACGAGTCAGCCACAGTCCGAGTGCCCAATCACATTTAAGATGCACTAGGCATGACCTTACAGGTATAAACAAGGTAAAAAAACCGGCAGCTTGGCACGGCTATTGTGCGCAATGCGTTGACAAAGTTGGCATGTGCCACTGGCCATGACCACAACGTTTACCAAGTTCCTTCAACGGCTATGAATCATAACACAAGCCAGCCACTGTCAGAGTGTCCAATCACAGGGCGGATATACTGGGCATGACCTTGCAGGTACAAACAAGATAGAATACTGGTAGATTGGTGTGGCTATTGTGCGGAATGCCTTGACAAAGTTGGCGTGTGCCACTGACCATGACCACAAAGTTTACCACATGACTTTCACTTCTATGAATCGTAACACGAGTCAGCCACAGTCAGAGTGCCTACTTACAATTCAGATGTACTAGGCATGACCTTGCAGGTATAAACAAGGTAAAAAACTGGTGGCTTGGCACGGCTTCTGTGCGCAATTCCTTTACAAAGTTGGCATGTTCCACTGACAATGACCAGAAAGTTTACCAAGTACCTCAAACGGCTATGAATCATAACACAAGTCAGCCACGGTCAATGTGTCCAATCACAGTGCAGATGAACTGGGCATGACCTTACAGGTATAAACAAGGTAGAATACCTGTGGCTCGGTTTGGCTATTGTGCGCAATGCCTTGACAAAGTTGGCATGTGCCACTGACCATGGCCACAAAATTTTACCAAGTGACTTTAAGTTTGACAAATCGTAACACGAGTCAGCCACGGGCAGAGTGCCCAATCACAGTTCAGATGTTGTAGGCATGACCTTGCAGGTATAAACAAGGTAAAAACCAGGTGGCTTGGCACGGCTATTGTGCGCAATGCCTTGACAAAGCTGGCATGTACCACTGACCATGACCACAAAGTTGACCAAGTACCTTAAACGGCTATGAATCATAACACGAGTCAGCCATGGTCAGAGTGTCCAACTACAGTGCAGATATACTGGGTATGAACTTGCACGTATAAACAAGCTAGAATACTGGTGGCTAGGTGTGGCTATTGTGCGCAACGCCTTGACAAAGTTGGCATGTGCCACTGACCATGACCACAAATGTATCCAAGTGACTTTTACTTCTATTGATCATAACACGAGTCAGCCACGGTCGAAGTGTCCAATCACAGTGCAGATGTACTAGGCATGATCTTGCAGGTGCAAACAAGATAGAATACTACTGGCTCGGTGTGGCTATTGTGCGCAATGCATTGACAAAGTAGTGTCAGAAGTATGTGTTATCTGACTTTGCTTCTTGATGCGGAATGGCCTTGGGTAATTGGAGAAGAGGTCGTGATCAGCTCTCTGCAACGAGAGCACACAAACGGTCCAACGGTCTCCTGCAAACCGTTGCCGCCCAAAGTGACAAAGAGTCACTCGCGTCCGGCTAGCGAAGAAGCCGTTGTCCTTGTTGTTGAGTCCTGTTCCTTGTATATGTGGAGGATGTTCATTCCCTCTAAACTTAACCAGAACAGTCTGCTCATCCTGTCCCCTTTGGTTCAATGGCTTCGCTGCCGTGTTCTTAATATGCTCCTACAGCCTTCCCTCACCGGTCTCAACCCTCTCTTTGCTTCGTCACCTTTGACCTTTTGGCCAACCTCCTTGCATCACTCGCGTCGATCTCTTCTCATCCTGTCTACCTCGAAGCCCCGGCGCCTCGCCTCTCTCGAGGCTCTGCGACTAACTCCTTGGACCTGCAATCACCTTTTGCTTCCGTCACTTTCCTACTAAACTCATGCATGCCCCATTGCTTCTGCTTACTTCTGCTCTTGCTGTTCCCACTCGTTGCATTCTTTTGACATGGTATCAGAGCATGCGGTGACAACACCTGGTGCCCTGTGACCGAGTCACCGTACTGCCGCCATCATTGCTTCCCCTCCCGGATCTGCACTCCTCCGTCGCCACCACCACCACTTTGCACCTCTTTGCTTTGCCNGCGCCTCGCCTCTCTCGAGGCTCTGCGACTAACTCCTTGGACCTGCACTCACCTTTTGCTTCCGTCACTTTCCTACTAAACTCATGCATGCCCCATTGCTTCTGCTTACTTCTGCTCTTGCTGTTCCCACTCGTTGCATTCTTTTGACATGGTATCAGAGCATGCGGTGACAACACCTGGTGCCTTGTGACCGAGTCACCGTACTGCTGCCACCATTGCTTCCCCTCCCGGATCTACACTCCTCCGTCGCCACCACCACCACTTTGCACCTCTTTGCTTTGCTTGTAGGTGACATCAGCAGTCCCCCTTGAAGTGTTTTTTGCGCTGCAGAAACGTCTCCTCATCCAAACAAGCCCTGCGCCCATTCCGCGCCCGTGGCCGACACTTGGTGACCTGCCGTCCACAACAGCCACAAGCACCTTCCAAGTCGCCGCCCACCGTAAACTTCCGAGGAGCTTCTTTCCATCCGCAACCTGCTACCTCTCATCACCTCAGCCCCTACAAGTGCCTCCGCCTCCCTCACCTCCTCTCATCAGCCACCTCTACTGCATCAGCCTCAACCTCATCAGCTCTTCTGCATTCTCCCTCTCGAGCCGCATCCTCGCACCGTCTTCTCACGTTGTAAGCAGCAGCAGCGTAATTCTTGCCGTCAAGACATCAGACACCACCAGTCTTCCTACTCCCCTTGCGAGCCAACTGGAGAACAATCCGTCACTCTCCTCACATTAGTGAACCAGTTTCCCTGCTCACCGCATGACTCTTGCCGTTGCAGCCAACTTCCTCCCGCTGTCAGAACATCAGACACTGCCAGTCTCCCCGCCCGTCGCTCTCGGGCCAACTGGGGAACAAGCTGTCACTCTCCTGGAAGCAGAGTACTTGGCCGCCTCACTCGCGTTCACTACCGTGCCGCCTATCTTCTCGCCATCTACTTTCGGACGCGACCTCCATCCTCCACCTCCGCCATGCCCTCTTCTTCTTCATTAGCCTCTCACTCCTTCGTCTTTGCGTCATCCTCATCTTCATCTATTGCCTTCAGCCCTCCTCGTTATTACCACCCCAGCCTCCTGCGTCAACCCAACCTCATCTGCCTTCCTCGCATCGCCCATCGTTCTCTGCATCGCCCGCGCCGCCTCCGCATCAGCCTTCCTCAGCAGCCCTTGTCATTAGCGCACGTGGTTCTCCCCTGTTCTGACTCAGTCATCAGCTTCCACAGCTCCCACTTCGCTTCCACTTCATCCTCCGCTCGGCCCAAGGATCCGCCCGGTCGCATGGCCGGCTTCGCGACGACCTGCGCCCACGCCGAAAACGTCTGTAGCGCACGTGGTTTTGTCCCTGCTCCCACTCCTCTTTCATCAACTTCCGCTCGGTCATCATCAGCATCTGTGGCCAATTGAAGGACCTGCATGAGCTAGCTGTCTGTTCTCGTAGCAGCCTGCACCCACACCGGCAGCAGATTTCTCACCGCGCGTTGGCAACCGCCTTCCCCTTGCCGCATTCTTCCCCTCTATTTTGCAGTACACGTGGTTTCACCCCTGCGTCCACTCCTCCGTCAAGCAGCTCTCAGCCCGCACTCGCTTTCCTCCATCATCTCGGCACCAGGATCTGCCTGGTAGCATCGCCCGGATCGCGATGACAACACCCATGCCAAAACTTCCCCAGCGCACGTGGTTGCGCCCATGCGCCCGCTCTACAGCTCAGCACTCCTCCGCCATCATCGGCTACTCATTGCCTGCTCGGGACAAGGATTTGCCTGGTCGCATCGCCCACTCTGCAACGACCCGCGCCCACGCGGATTTTCTCAGCACCGTACAAGGTTCTGCCCCTGCAACGACGCAGTTCTCCTCAGTTCCCCCGGTTCCTCAACTGCATCCCACTCGGCACAAAGACTTGCCTGGTCGCATCACCATTCTGGTGACGACCTGTGCCCACACCGACACTTCCTCAACCCACAAGGCCTCCTCCCTGCACTCAAAATCCCTGTGTTCTCCTCCCCATCAGCATCTCCCAACACCAAGCTCGGCCCGACCACAGTTCCTTTCTGTCCGCAAGGCTCATGACCCTCATCGCCAAAAGGTCACCTCTCCTAGCGAATCGTCCCCTCATCAACACCACCACTTGTGTTTATAGGCCGGTCAACTTCTTGTCCTTCCCTCGGCACTTCCTCACCAAGTGTGAGGGACTGATCCTCACTGCAAGTGGAGCAACTAACATTCTTCAGTGGTCGCAAGACTTTTGTAACCTCTTCCACCTCTGCTACATCAAAGGCGTCCCTATCTCCTGTACCCTCCACCACTACCCTCTCTACAAAGGAGGGAGACGCTTCCCTGCCAACTTCCACTCTACACTGGTGCCCTTTGTGGTGGAAGAAATTCGAGGAGCACTACTCACCATCACTGCTCCCATCTTCCATCCACTCAGCCGTAAACGCAGATGCACCTTCACTCACATGTGGATAGACCTACTTCACGCATGCTATTGTCCCATGCCTCTGCCAGCCATTGAACCACCAAGACTGCAAAACTGTCAAGTGGTGGCCTCGACTCGCATTCGGCTGGTCAGTGACTGCTACAAGGACACGTCCCAGGGACCATAATCATGCCCAACATATGCCCTTGCGGACCGAATGAGCAGACGAGCCTTACAAGAAGCGAGTCAGATTCAGGGAGGGTCTCGGATTTATGTGTTCACTGACTTCGCTTCACGCGTCGATTTTTTTTCCTCCTATCTATCTCGGAGCCCCGGCAACTCGCCTCTCTCGAGGCTATGCGACTAACTCCTTGGACCTGAACTCACCTCCTGCTTCCGTCACTTCGCTACCAAACGTGTGCATGCTCCATTGCCTCTGCTTGTTTCTGCTCTTGCTGTTCCCACTCGTTGCATTCTTCTGACAAGCTGGCATGTGCCACTGCCCATGACCACAACTGTATCCAAGTGACTTTTACTTCTATTGACGACAGCACGAGTCAGCCATGGTCATAGTGTCCAATCACAGTGCAGATGTACTAGGCATGATCTTGCAGGTGTAAAAATGGTAGAATACTGGTGGCCCGGTGTGGCTAATGTGCGCAATGCCTTGACAAAGTTGGCATGTGCCAATGACCATGACCACAAAGTTTACCAAGTGACTATAACTTCTACGAATCATAACACGAGTCAGCCACGGTCAGAGTGTCCAATCACAATGCAGATATACTGGGCATGACCATGCAGGTATATACAGGATAGAATACTGGCGGTTCGGTGTGGCTATTATGCGCAATGCCTTGACAAAGTTGGCATGTGCCACTGACCATGACCACAACGTATCCACGTAACTTTTACTTCTATTGATCATAACACGAGTCAGCCACGGTCAGAGTGTCTGATCAAAGTGCAGATATACTAGACATGATCTTGCAGGTACAAACAAGGTAGAATAATGGTGGCTTGGTGTGGCTATTGTGCGGAATGTCTTGACAACGTTGGCATGTGCCACTGACCATGACCACAAAGCTTACCAAGTGACTTTAACTTCTACAAATCATAACACAAGTCAGCCACGGTCAAAGTATTCAATCACAGTGCAAATCTAATATGCATGACATTGCAGGTATAAAAAGGGTAAAAAACCGTTGGCTTGGCACGGCTATTGCGCGCAATGCCTTGACAAAGTTGGCATGTGCCACTGACCATGACCACAAAGTTTACCA
>SZWC01002038.1:27895-49177 GCA_023375785.1 Penium margaritaceum | reverse complement strand
CTTTGTCAAGGCATTATGCACAATAACCACACCAAGCCACCAGTATTATACCTTGTTTGTACCTGCAAGGTCATGCCTAGTACATTTGCACTGTGATTGGACACTCTGACCGTGGCAGACTCGTGTTATGATCAGTAGAAGTGGAAGTCACTTGGATACATTTCTGGTCTTGGTCAGTGGCACATGCCAACTTTGTCAAGGCACTGCGCACAATAGCCACACCAAGCCACCAGTATTCTACCCTGTTTACACCTGGAAGGTGATGCCCTGTATATCTGTACTTTGATTGGACACTCTTACCATGGCTGATCCGTGTTATGATTCATAGCCGTTTAATGTACTTGGTAAGCTTTGTGGTCATGGTCAGTGGCACATGCCAACTTTGTCAAGGCATTGCGCACAATAGCCGTGCCAAGCCAACGGTTTTTTACCCTGTGTATACCCGTAATGTGATGCATATTAGATTTGCAATGTGATTGGGTACTCTGACCGTGGCTGACTCGTGTTATGATTTGTAGAAGTTAAAGTCACTTGGTAAGCTTTGTGGTCATGGCCAGTGGCACATACCAACTTTGTCAAGACATTGCGCACAATAGCCATACCAAGCCACCAGTATTCTACCTTGTTTGTACATGCAAGATCATGTCTATTATATATGCACTGTGATCGGACACTCTGACCATGGCTGACTCGTGTTATGATCAATAGAAGTAAAAGTTACGTGGATACATTTGTGGTCATGGTCAGTTGCACATGCCAACTTTGTCAAGGCATTGCGCATAATAGCCACACCGAACCACCAGTATTCTACCCTTTATATACCTGCATGGCCATTCCCAGTATATCTGCACTGTGATTGGACACTCTGACTGTGGCTGACTTGTGTTATGATTCGTAGAAGTTTGAGTCACTTGGTAAACTCTGTGGTCATGGTCAGTGGCACATGCCAACTTTGTCAAGGCATTGCGCACAATAGCCACACCGGGCCACCAGTATTCTACCATTTTTACACCTGCAAGATCATGCCTAGTACATGTGCACTGTGATTGGACACTCTGACCATGGCTGACTCGTGCTATGATCAATACAAGTAAAAGTCACTTGGATACATTTGTGGTCATGGTCAGTGGCACATGCCAACTTTTTCAAGGCATTGTGCACAATAGCCCCACCAAGCCACCAGTGTTATACCTTGTTTATACCTGTAAGGTCACGCCCAGTATATCTGCACTGTGTTTGGACACTCTGACCGTGGCTGACTCGTGTTGTGATTTACAGCCGTTTAAGGTACTTGGTAAACTTTGTGGTCATGGTTAGTGGCACATGCCAACTTTGTAAAGCCATTGCGCACAATAGCCACACCTAACCACCAGTATTCTACCTTGTTTATACCTGCAAAGTCATGCCCATTATATCTGCACTGCGATTGGACACTCTAACTGTGGCTGACTCGTGTTATGATCAATAGAAGTAAAATTCACTTGGATACATTTGTGGTCATGGTCAGTGGCACATGCCAACTTTGTCAATGCATTGCGCACAATAGCCACACCGAGCCACCAGTATTCTACCTTGTTTATACCTGTAACGTCATGCCCAATATATCTGCACTGTGATTGGACACGCTGCCTGTGGCTGACTTGTCTTATGATTCATAGCCGTTTAAGGTACTTGGTAAACTTTGTGGTCATGGTCAAAGGCACATGCCAACTTTGTCAAGGCATTGCGCACAATAGCCACGCCAAGCCACCAGCATTCTACGTTGTTTATACCTGCAAGGTCATGCCTAGTACATCATAACTGTGATTTGTCTTTCTGACCGTGGCTGACTCGTGTTACGATTCATAGAAGTTAAAGTCACTTGGTAAACTTTGTGTTCATCGTCAGTGGCACATGCCAACTTTGACAAGGCATTGCGCACAATAGCCACACCGAGCCACCGGTATTATACCTTGTTTATACCTACAAGGTCATGCCCAGTATATGTGCATTGTGACTGGACACTCTGACCGTGGCTGACTCGTGTTATGATTCATAGTCGTTTAAAGTAGGTGGTAAACATTATGGTCATGGACAGTGGCACATGCCAACTTTGTCAAGGCATTGCGCACAATAGCCGTGCCAAGAAACCGGGTTCTTACCCTCTTTATACCTGCAAGGTCATGCACATTATATGTGCACTGTGATTGGGCACTATGACCGTGGCTGACTCGTGTTACGATTCCTATAAGTTGAAGTCACTCGGTAATTTTTGTGGTCATGGTCAGTGGCACATGCCAACTTTGTCAAGGCATTGCGCACAATAGCCACGCCAAGCCACCAGTATTCTACCTTGATTATACCTGGAAGGTCATGCCTAGTACATCTGAACTGTGATTGGGCACTCTGACCGTGGCTGACTTGTGCTACAATTCGTAGAAGTTTAAGTTACTTGGTAAACTTTGTGGTGATGGTCAGTGGCACATGCCAACTTTGTCAAGGCATTGCGCACAATAGCCACAGCAAGCCACCAGTTTTCTACCTTTTTTGTACCTGCAAGGTCATGCCCAGTATATCTACACTGTGATTGGACACTCTGACCGTGGCTGACTCGTGTTACGATCAATAGAAGTAAAAGTCACTTTGATACATTTGTGGTCATGGTCAGTGGCACATGCCAATGCTGTCAAGGCATTGCGCACAATGGCCACACCAAGCCACCAGTATTCTACCTTGTCGATACCTGAAAGATCATGCCTAGTATATCTGCACTGTGACTGGACACTCTGACCGTGGCTGAATCATGTTATAATTCATAGCCGTTTAAGGTACATGGTAAAATTTGCGCTCATAGTCGGTGGCACATGCCAATTTTGTCAAGGCATTGAGCACAATAGTCGTGCCAAGCTACCCGTTTTTTCACTTGTTCATACCTGCAAGGTCATGCATATTAGATGTGCACTGCGATTGGGCACTCTGACCGTGGCTAACTCGTGTTACGATTCGTAGAAGTTAAAATCACTTGGTAAACTTTGTGGTCATGGTCAGTGGCACATGCCAATATTATCAAGGCATTGCGCACAATAGCCACACCAAGCCACCAGTAAAGTACCTTGTTTGCACCTACACGATCATGCCTAGTAAGTCTGCACTGTTAATGGACACTTTGACCATGGCTGACTCGTGTTATGATCAATCAAGTAAAAGTCCCTTGGATACATTTGTGGCCGTTAAAAATACTTTGCAAACTTTGTGGTCATGGTCAGTGGCACATACCAACTTTATCAAGGCATTGAGCACAATAGCCGTGCCATGCCACCAGATTTTTACCTTCTTTATAGATGCAGGGTCATGCATATTAGATATGCACTGTGATTGGGCACTCTGACCGTTGCTGACTTGTGTTATGATCAATAGGAGTAAAAGTCACTTGGATACATTTGTGGTCATGGTATGTGGAACATGCCAACTTTGTCAAAGCATTTAACACAATAGCCCCACCGAGCCACCAGTATTCTATCTTGTTTATACATGCAAGGTCATGCCCAGTATATCTGCATTGTGATTGGACACTCTGACCGTGGCTGGCTCGTGTCTTGATTCATAGCCGTTTAAGGTACTTGGTAAATTTTGTGGTCATGGTCAGTGGCACATGCCAACATTGTCAAGGCATTGCGCACAATAGCCGTGCCAAGCCACCGGTTTTTACCTTTTTTATACCTGCAAGGTCATGCATTTTTTATGTGCACAGTGATTGGGCACTCTAGCCGTGGCTGACTCGCGTAACGATTCGTAGAAGTTCAAGTAACTTGGTAAACTTTGTGGTCAAGGTCAGTGGCACATGCCAACTTTGTCAAGGCATTGCGCACAATAGCCACACCGAGCCACCAGTATTCTACCTTGTTTATACCTGTAAGGGCATGCCCAGTACATCTCCATTGTGATTGGACACTCTGACCGTGGCTGACTCGTCTTATGATCAATAGAAGTACAAGTTACTTTGATACATTTGTGGTCATGGTCCTTGGCACATGCCAACTTTGTCAAGGCATTGCGCACAATAGCCACACCGAACCACAAGTATTCTGCCTTGTTTATACCTGTAATATCATGCCCAGTATATCTGCACTGTGATTGGACACTCTGACCGTGGTTGACTCGTGTTATGATTCATAGCCGTTTAAGGAACTTGGTAAACTTTGTGGTCATGGTCAGTGGCACATGCCAACTTTGTCAAGGCATTACGCACAATAACCGTGCCAAGCCACCGGGTTTTCACCTTGTTTATACGTGCAAGGTAATGCATATGAGATGTGCACTTTGATTGGGCAATCTGACTGTGGCTGACTCGTGTTACGATTCGTAGAAGTTAAAGTCACTAGGTAAACGTTGTGGTCATGGTCAGTGGCACATGCCAACTTTGTCAAGGCATTGCGCACAATAGCCACAATGAGCCACCAGTGTTCTACCTTGCTCATACCTGCAAGGTCATGCCCCGTATATCTGCACTGTGATTGGACACTCTGACTGTGGCTGCCTCGTGTTATGATTCATAGCCGTTTAAGGTAGTTGGTAAACTTTGTGGTCATGGTCAGTGGCACATGCCAAATTTGTCAAGGCATTGAGCACAATAGCCATGCGAAGCCACCACTTTTTTACCTTGTTTATACCTGCTAGGTCATGAATAATAGATGTGCACTGTGATTGGACACTCTTACCATGGCTGACTCGTGTTATGATCAATAGAAGTAAAAGTCACTTGGATACATTTGTGGTCATGGTCAGTGGCACGTGCCAACTTTGTCAAGGCATTGCGCACAACAGCCTTACCAAGCCACCAGTATTCTACCTTGCTTATACCTGCAAGGGCATGCCCATAATATCCCCACTGCGATTGGACACTCTGACTGTGGCTGACTCGTGTTATGATTCATAGCCGTTTAAGGTACTTGGTAAACTTTGAGGTCATGGTCAGTAGCACATGCCAATTTTTTCAAGGAATTGCGCACAATATCCGTGCCAAGCCACCAGGTTTTTACCTTGTTTATACCTGCAAGGTCATGCGTATTAGATGGGCACTCTGACTGTGGCTGACTCGCGTTACGATTCGTAGAAGTTAAAGTCACTTGGTAAACTTTGTGGTCATGGTCAGTGGCACATGCCAACTTTGTCAAGGCATTGTACACAATAGCCACATCGAGCCACCAGTATTCTACCTTGTTTATACATGTAAGGTCATGCCCTGTGCATGTAAACTGTGATTGGGCACTCTGACCGTGGCTGACTCGTGTTCCGATTCATAGAAGTTAAAGTCACTTGGTAAACGTTCTGGTCATGGTCACTGGCACATGCCAACTTTGTCAAGGTTATGAATCTTAACACGAGTCGGCCACGGTCAGAGTGTTAAATCACAGTGCAGATATACTGGGCATGACACTGCATGTATAAACAAGGTAGAATACTGGTGGCTCGGTTGGCTATTTTGGGCAATGCCTTGACAAAGTTGGCACGTGCCACTGACCATGACCACGAATATATCCAAGTGACTTTTACTTATATTGGTCATAACACGAGTCAGCCACGGTCAAAGTGTCCAATCACAGTGCAAATGTACTAGGAATGATCTTGCAGGTACAAACAAGGTAGAATGCTGGTGGCTTGGTGTGGCTATTGTGCGCAATGCCTTGACAAAGTTGGCAAGTGCCACTGACCATACCACAAAGCTCACCAAGTGACGTTAAGTTCTACGAGATGTAACACGAGTCAGCCACGGTCAGAGTGCCCAATCACAGTTCAGATGTACTAGGCATGACCTTGCAGGTATAAACTACGTAAAAAACCGGTGTCTTGGCACGGCTATTTTGTGCAATGCCTTGACAAAGTTGGCATGTGCCACCAACCATGACCACAAATGTATCCAAGTGACTTTTACCTCTACTGATCATAACACGAGTCAGCCACGGTCAGAGTGTCCAATCACATTGCATATGTACTAGGCATGATATTGTAGGTACAAACAAGGTAGAATACTTGTGGCTCGGTGGGGCTATTGTGGGCAATGCCTTGACAAAGTTGGCATGTGCCACTGACCATGAACACAAAGTGTACCAAGTGACTTTAACTTGTACGAATCGTAACACGTGTCAGCCACGGTCAGAGTGCCCAATCACATTGCACATCTAATATGCATGACCTTACAGGTATAAACAAGGTGAAAACCGGTGGCTTGGCACGGCTATTGTGCGCAATGCCTTGACAAAGTTGGCATGTGCCACTGACCATGACCACAATGTTTACCAAATACCTTAAACGGCTATGAATCATAACACGGGTCAGCCACGGTTAGAGTGTCCAATCACAGTGCAGATATACTGGGCATGACCTTGCAGGTATAAACAAGGTAGAATACTGGTGGCTCTGTGCGGCTATTGTGCGCTATGCCTTGACTAAAATGGCATGTGCTACTGACCATGACGTCAAATGTATCCAAGTGACTTGTACTTCTTTTGATCATAACACGAGTCAGCCACAGGCAGAGTATCCAATCACAGTGCAAATGTACTAGGCATGATCTTGCAGGTAAAAAAAAGGTAGAATACCGGTGGCTTGATGTGGCTATTGTGCGCAATGCCTTGACAAAGTTGGCAAGTGCCACTCACCATGACCACAACGTTTACCAAGTGACTTTAACTTCTACGAATCTTAACATGAGTCAGCCAGAGTCAGAGTGCCCAATCACAGTTCAGATGTACTAGGCATGACCTTGCAGATATAGACAAGGTAAAAAACTGGTGGCTTGGCATGGCTATTGTGCGCATTACCTTGGCAAATTTGGCATGTGCCACTGACCATGACCACAAAGTTTACCAAGAACCTTATACGGCTATGAATCATAACACGAGTCAGCCACAGTCAGAGTGTCCAGTCATAGTGCAGATATACTGGGCATGACCTTGCACGTACAAACGTGGTAGAATACTGGTGGCTCGGTGTGGCTATTTTGCGCACTGCCTTGACAAAGTTTGCATGTGCCACTGACCATGACCACAAATGTATCCAAGTGACTTTTACTTCTATTGATCATAACACGAGTCAGCCACTGTCAGAGTGTCTAATCAAAGTGCAGATGTGCTAGGCATGAGCTTGCAGGTGCAAACAAGGTAGAATACTGCTGGCTTTGTGTGCGCAATGCCTTGATAGTGTTGGCATGTGCCACTCACCATGGTCACAAATTTTAACAAGTGACTTTAACTTCTACGAATCGTTACACAAGTCAGCCACGGTCAGAGTGCCCACTCACAGCGTACATCTAATATGCATGACCTTGCAGGTATAAAAAAGGTAATAAACCGGTGGTTTGGCACGGCTATTGTGCGCAATGCCTTGACAAAGTTGGCATGTGCCACTGACCATGACCACAAAGTTTACCAANAGTCAGCCACGGTCAGAGTGCCCAATCACAGCGTACATCTAATATGCATGACCTTGCAGGTATAAAAAAGGTAATAAACCGGTGGCTTGGCACGGCTATTGTGCGCAATGCCTTGACAAAGTTGGAAAGTGCCACTGACCATGACCACAAAGCTCACCAAGGGACTTTAAATTCTACGAAATGTAACACGAGTCAGCCACGGTCAGAGTGCCCAATCAAAGTTAAGATGTACTAGGCATGACCTTCCAGGTATAAACAAGGTAAAAAACCGGTGGTTTGGCACAGCTATTGTGGGCAATGCCTTGACAAAGCTGGCATGTGCCACTGACCATGACAACAACGTTTACCAAGTACCTTAAATGGCTATGAATCATAGCACGAGTCAGCCACGGTCAGAGTGTCCAATCACAGTGCAGATATACTAGGCATGATATTGCACGTATAAACAAGGTAGAATGCTGGTGGCTTGGTGTGGCTATTGTGCGCAATGCTTTGAAAAAGTTAGCATGTGCCACTGACCATGACCACAAATGTATCCAAGTGACTTTTACTTCCATTGATCATAACACAAGTCAGTAATGGTGAGAGTGTCCAATCACAGTGCAGATGTACTAGGCATGTTCTTGCAATTGCAAACAAGGTAGAATACCGGTGGCTCCGTGTGGCTATTGTGCGCAATGCCTTGACAAGGTTGGCATGTGCCACTGACCATGACCACAAAGATTACCAAGTGACTTTGAATTACACGAATCATAACACGAGTCAGCCACGGTCAGAGTACCCAATCACAGTGCACATCTAATGTGGATGACCTTGCACGTATAAACAGGGTAAACTTTTGGTCTATTGGGATGGCTATTGTGCGCAATGCCTTGACAAAGTTGGCATGTGCCACTGACCATGACCACAAAGTTTACCAAGTGACTTTGAACTTCTTCGAACCGTAACACGGGTCAGCCACAGTCAGAGTGCCAAATCACAGTTTAGATGTACTAGGCATGACTATGCAGGTCTTAAAATGGTGAAAATCCGGTGGTTTGGCACGGCTATTGTGCGCAATGCCTTGACAAAGTTGGCATGTGCCACTGGCCATGAGCACAAAGTTTACCAAAAACCTTAAACGGATATGAATCATAACACGAGTCAGCCACGGTCAGAGTGTCCAATCACGGTGCATATGTACTGGGCATGACCTTACAGAAATAAAGGGGTAGAAAACTGGTAGCTCGGTGTGGCTATTGTGTGTAATGCCCTGACAAAGTTGGCATGTGCCACTGACCATGACCACAAATGCATCCAATTGACTTTTACTTATATCGATCATAACACGAGTCAGCCATGGTCAGAGTGTCCAATCACAGTGCAGACAAACTAGGCATGACCTTGCATATATAGACAAAGTAAAAACCCGGTGGCTTGGCACGGCTATTGTGCGCATTACCTTGACAAATTTGGCATGTGCCACTGACCATGACCACAAAGTTTACCAAGTACATTATACGGCTATGAATCATAACACGAGTCAGCCACGGTCAGAGTTTCCAGTCACAGTGCAGATATAATGGGCATGACCTTGCAGGTATAAACAAGGTAGAATACTAGTGGCTCGGTTGGCTAGTTTGCGCGATGCCTGACAAAGTTGGCACGTGCCACCGACCATGACCACGATTATATCCAAGTGACTTTTACTTCTATTGATCATACCACGAGTCAGCCACGATCAAATGTCCAATCACAGTGCAAATGTACTAGGCATGATCTTGCAGGTACAAACAAGGTGGAATACTGGTGGCTCGGTGTGGCTATTTTGCGCAATACCTTGACAAAGTTGGCATGTGCCACTGACCATGACCACAAATCTTACCAAGTGATTTTAGCTTCTACGAAACATAACATGCGTCAGCCACAGTCAGAGTGTCCAATCACAGTTCAGATGTACTAGGCATGACCTCGCAGGTATAAACAATGTAAAAAACTAGTGGCTTGGCACAGCTTTTGTGCACAATGCCTTGACAAAGTTAGCATGTGCCACTGACCATGACCACAAAGATTACCAAGTGACTTTAACTTATACGAATCGTAACACGAGTCAGCCACAGTCAGAGTGCCCAATCACAGTTCAGATGTACTAGGCATGACCTTGCAGTTATAAACAAGGTAAAAAACCGGTGGCTTGGCACGGCTGTTGTGCGCAATGCCTTGACAAAATTGGCATGTGCCACTGACCATGACCACAAAGTTTACCAATAACCTTAAATGGCTATGAATCATAACACGAGTCTGGCACGGTCAGAGTATCGAATCATAGTGCAGATATACTGGGCATGACCTTACAGGTATTAGAAAGGTAGAAAACTGGTGGCTCGGTGTGGCTATTGTGTGCAATGCCCTGACAAAGTTGGCATGCGCCACTGATCATGACGACAACTGTATCCAAGTCACTTTTACTTCTATTAATCATAACACAATCAGCAACAGTCAGAGTGTTCAATCGCAGTGCAGATGTACTAGGCATGATCTACTGGCTTGGTGTGGCTATATTGCGCTATGCCTTCACAAAGTTGGCATGTGCCACTGATCATGACCCCAAATGTATCCAAGTGACTTTTAATTCTCTGGATCATAACACGAGTCAGCCACAGTCAGAGTGTCTAATCACAGTGCATATGTACTAGGCATGATCACGCACGTGCAAACAAGGTAGAATACTGGTGGCTCGGTTTGGCTATTGTGCGCAATGCCTTGACAAAGTTGGCATGTGCCACTGACCATGACCACAAATGTATCCAAGTGACTTTTACTTTTATTGATCATAACACGAGTCAGCCACGGTCAGAGTGTCCAATCACAGTGCAGACATAGTAGGCATGATCTTGCGGGTTCAAAGAAGGCAGAATACTGGTGGCTCGGTGTGGCTATTGTGCGCAAGGCCTTGACAAAGTTGGCATGTGGCACTGACCATGACCACAAAGTTTACCAAGTGACATGAACTTTTACGAATCGTAACACGAATCAGCCACGGCCAGAGTGCGCAATCACAACGCACACCTAATATGCATGACTTTGCAGGTATAAACAAGGTAAAATACCGGTGGCTTGGCACGGCTATTGTGCGCAATGCCTTGACAAAGTTGGAATGTGCCACTGCCATGACCATAAAGTTTACCAAGTACCTTAAACGGCTATGAATCATTACACGAGTCAGCCATGGTCAGAATGTCCAATCTCATTGCAGATATAATGGGCATGACCTTGCACGTATGAGCTATAATACTGGTGGCTCGGTGTGGCTATTGTGCGCAATGCCTTGACAAAGTTGGCATGTGCCGCTGACCATGACCACAAATGTATCCAAGTTAGTTTTACTTCTATTGATCATAACACGAGTCAGCCACGGTCAGAGTGTCCAATCACAGTGCAGATGTACTATGTATGATCTTGCAGGTGCAAACAAGGTAGAATACTGGTGGCTCCGTGTGGCTATTGTGCGCAATGCCTTGACAAAGTTGGCATGTGCCACTGACCATGATGACAAAGTTTACCAAGTGACTTGAACTCATACGAATCGTAACACGAGTCAGCCACGGTCAGACTGCCCAATCACAGCGCACATCTAACATGCATGACCAGGTATAAAAAAGGTAAGAAACATGTGGCTTCGCACAGCTTTTGTGTGCAATGCCTTGACAATGTTGGCATGTGCCACTACCATGACCACAAAGTTTACCAAGTACCTTAAACGGCTATGAATCATGACAGAAGTCAGCCACGGTCGGAGTGTCCAATCTCAGTGCAGATATACTGTGCATGAACTTGCACGTATAATCTAGAATACTGGTGGCTCGGTGTGGCTATCGTGCGCAATGCCTTGACAAAGTTGGCATGTGCCACTGACCATGACCAAAATGTATCCAAGTAAGTTTTACTTCTATTGATCATAACTCAAGTCAGCCACGGTCAGAGTGCCCAATCACAGTGCAGATGTAGTAGGCATGATGTTGCAGGTGGAAACAAGGTAGAATACTGGTGGCTCGGTGTGGCTATTGTGCGCAATGCTTTGACAAACTTGGCATGTGCCACTGACCATGACCACAAAGTTTACCAAGTGACTTTAACTTCTACGAATTGTAACACGAGTCAGCCACTGGCGGGCTGCCCAATCACAGTTCAGATGTACTAGGCATTAGCTTGCAGGTATGAACAAGGTAAATAACTGGTGGCTTGGCACGCCTATTGTGCGCAATGCCTTGACAAAGTTGGCATGTGCCACTGACCATGACCACAAAGTTTACCAAGTACCATAAACGGCGATGAATCATAACACGAGTTAGCCACGGTCAGAGTGTCCAATCACAGTGCAGATGTACTAGGCATGATCTTACAGGTACAAACAAGGTAGAATACTGGTGGCTCGTTGTGGCTTTTGTGCGCAATGCCTTGACAAACTTGGCATGTGCAACTGACCATGACCACAAATGTATCCAAGTGACTTTTACTTCTATTGATCATAACACAAGTCAGCCACGTTCAGAGTGTCCAATCACAGTACAGATATACTGGGCATGAACTTGCAGGTATAAACAAGGTAGAATATTGGTGGCTCAGTGTGGCTATTGTGCGCAATGCCTTGACAAAGTTGGCATGTGCCACAGACCATGACCACAAATGTTTCCAAGTGACTTTTACTTCTATTGATCATAACACCAGTCAGCCACGGTCAGAGTGCCCAATCACAGTGCCCATCTAATATGCATGACCTTGCATATATAAACAAGGAAAAAAACCGGTGGCTTGGCACGGCTATTGTGCGCAATACCTTGATAAAGTTGGCATGTTCCACTGACCATGACCACAAATGTATCCAATTGACTTTTACTTCTATTGATCATAACACAAGACAGCCACGGTCAGAGTGTCGAGTCACAGTGCAGATGTACTAGACATGATCTTGCACGTACAAACAAGGTAGAATACTGGTGGCTCGTTGTGGCTATTGTGCGCAATGCCTAGACAAAGGCGGAATGTGCCACTGACCATGGCCACAACGTTTACCAAGTGACTTTAACTTCTACGAATCGTAACACGAGTCAACCATGGTCAGAGTGCCCAATCACAGTACACATCTAAAATGCATGACCTTTCAGGTATAAACAAGGTTAAAACCCGGTGGCTTGGCACGGCTATTGTGCGCAATGCCTTGACAAACTTGGCATGTGCCACTGACCATGACCACAAAGTTTACCAAGTACCTTAAACGACTATGAATCAGAACACGAGTCAGCCACGGTCAGAGTGTCCAATCACAGTGCAGATATACTGGGCATGACCTTGCAGGTATAATCAAGGTATGATACTGGTGGCTCGGTTTGGCTATTGTGTGCAATGCCTTGACAAAGTTGGCATGTGCCCCTGACCATGACCACAAATGTATCCAAGTGACTTTTACTTATATTGATCATCACACGAAATGCCACGGCCAGGTTGTCCAATCACAGTGCAGATGTACTAGGCATAATCTTGCAAGTGCAAACGAGGTATAATATGGGTGGCTCGGTGTGGCTATTGTGCGCAATGCCAAAACAAAGTTGGCATGTGCCACTGACCATGACCACAAACGTATCCGAGTGACTTTTATTTCTATTGATAACAACACAAGTCAGCCACGGTCAGAGTGTCCAATCATTGTGCAGATGTACTAGGCATGATCTTGCAGGTTAAAACAAGGTAGAATACTGGTGGCTCGGTGTGGCTATTGTGCGTAATGCCTTGAAAAGGCTGGCATGTGCCACTGACCATGACCACAAAGTGTACCAAGTACCTTAAACGGCTATGGATCATAACATGATTCAGCCGCGGTCAGAGTGTCCAATCACAGTTCAGATATAATGGGCATGACCTTGCAGGTACAAACAAGGTAGAATAGTGGTGGCTCAGTGTGGCTATTGTGCCCAGTGCCTTGACAAAGTTGGCATGTGCCACTGACCATGACCACAAATGTATCCAAGTGACTTTTACTTCTATTGATCATAACATAAGTCAGCAACGGTCAGAGTGTCCAATCACAGTGCAGATGTACTAGGCATGATCTTGCAGGTGCAAACAAGGTAGAATACTGGTGGCTCAATGTGGCTATTTTGGGCAATGCCTTGACAAAGTTGGCATGTGGCACTGACCATGACCACATAGTTTACCAAGTGACTTTAACTTATACGAATTGTAACACGAGTCAGCCATGGTCAGAGTGCCAAATAACATATAATATGCATGACCTTGCAGGTATCAACAAGGCAAAAAACCGGTGGCTTGGCACGGCTATTGAATGCCATGCCTTGACCAATTTGGCATGTGCCACTGACCATGACCACAACGTTCATCACGTGACTTTAACTTATACGAATCGTAACACGGGTCAGCCACGGTCAGAGTGCCCAATCACAGTGCACATCTAATATGCATGACCTTACAGGTATAAACAAGGTCAAAAACCGGTGGCTTGGCACGGCTATTGTGCGCAATGCCTTGACAATGTTGGCATGTGCCACTGACCATAACCACAAAGTTTACCAAGTACCTTAAACGGCTATGAATCATAACACGAGCCAGCAACGGTCAGAGTGTCCAATCACAGTGCATATGTACTATGCATGATCTTGCAGGTACAAACAAGGTAGAATACTTGTGGCTTGATGTGGCTATTGTGCGCAGTGCCTTGACAAAGTTGGCATGTGCCAGTGACCATGACCACAATGTTTACCAAGTGACTTTAACGTATACAAATCGTAACATGAGTCAGCCATAGTCAGCGTACCCAATCACAGTTCAGATGTACTAGGCATGACCTTGCTGGTATAAACAAGGTCGAATACCAGTGGCTTGGCACGGCGACTGTGCGCAATGCCTTGACCAAGTTGGCATGTGCCACTGACCATGACCACAAAGTCTACCAAGTACCTTAAACGGCTATGAATCTTAACACGAGTCAGCCACAGTCGGAGTGTCCAATCACACTGCAGATACACTGGGCATAACCTTTCAGGTACAAACAAGGTACAATACTGGTGTCTCAGTGTGACTATTGTGCGCAATGCCTTGACTACGTTGGCATGTGCCACTGACCATGACCACAAATAGATCCAAGTGACTTTTACTTCTACTGATCATAACACGAGTCAGCCACGGTCAGAGTGTCCAATCACAGTGCAGATGTACTAGGCATGATATTCCAGGTGCAAACAAGGTAGAATACTGGTGGCTCGGTGTGGCTATTGTGCGCAATGCTTTGACAAAGTTGGCATGTGTCACTGACCATGACCACATAGTTTACCAAGTGACTTTCACTTATACAAATTGTAACACGAGTCAGCCACGGTCAGAGTGCCCAGTGACATTGCGAATCTAATATGCATGACCTTGTAGGTATAAACAAGGTAAAAAACCGGTGGCTTGGCATGGTTATTGTATTTTATGCCTTGAAAAGGTTGGCATGTGCCACTGAACATGACCACAAAGTTTACCAAGTACCTTAAACGGCTATGAATTATAACACGAGTCAACCACGATCAGAGTTTCCAATTTCAGTGCAGATATATTAGGCATGACCTTGTCGGTATAAAAAGGGTAGAATACTACTGGCTCGGTGTGGCTATTGTGCGCAATGCCTTGACAAAGCTGGCATGTGCCGCTGACCATGACCACAAATGTATCCAAGTGACTTTTACTTCTATTGATCATAACACCAGTCAGCCACGGTCAGAGTGTCCAATGACAGTGCAGATGTACTAGGCATGATCTTGCAGGTAAAAACAAGGTAGAATACTGGTGGCTCAGTGTGGCTATTGTGCGTAATGCCTTGACAAAGTTTGCATGTGACAGTGACCATGACCACAAAGGTTACCAAGTACCTTAAATGGCTATGAATCATAACACGAGTCAGCCACGGTCAGAGTGTCCAGTCACTGTGCAGATGTACTAGGCATGATCTTGTAGGTACAAGCAAGGTAGAATACTGGTGGTTCAGTGTGGCTATTGTGCGCAATGCATTGACAAAGTTGGCATGTGCCACTAACCATGACCACAAATGTATCCAAGTGACGTTTTCTTCTATTGATCATAACACGAGTCAGCCACGGTCATAGTGTCCAATGACAATGCAGATGTACTAGGCATGATCTTGCAGGTACAAACAAGGTAGAATACTGGTGGCTCGGTGTGGCTATTCTGCGCAATGCCTTATCAAAGTTGGCATGTGCCACTGACCATGACCACAAATGTATCCAAGTGACTGTTAATTATATTGATCGTAACACGAGTCAGCCACGGTCAGAGTGCCCAATCACGGTGCACATCTAATATGCATGACCTTTCAGGNGTGGCTCGGTGTGGCTATTGTGCGCAATGCCTTGACAAGGTTGGCATGTGCCACTGACCATGACCACAATGTTTACCAAGTGACTTTAACTTATACGAATCATAACACAAGTCAGCCACGGTCAGAGTACCCAATCACAGTGCACATCTAATATGCATGACCTTTCAGGTATAAACAGGGTAGAAAGCCGGTGTCTTGGCACGGCTATTGTGCGCAATGCCTTGACAAAGTTGGCATGTGCCACTAACCATGACCACAAAGTTTACCAAGTACCTTGAACGGCTATGAATCATAACACGAGTCAGCCACGTTCAGATTGTCCATTCACAGTGCAGATATAGTGGGCATGACCTTGCAGATATAAACAAGGTACAATACTGGTGGCTCGGTGTGGCTACTGGCCAGTGCCTTGACAAAGTTGGCATGTGCCACTGAACATGACCACAAATGTATCCAGGTGACTTTTACTTCTATTGACCACAACATGAGTCAGCCACGGTCAGAGTGTCCAATCACAGTGCAGATGTACTAGGCATGATCTTGCAGGTTCAAACAAGGTAGAATACTGGTGGTTCGGTGTGCGAATGTGCACAATGCCTTAACAAAGTTGGCATGTGCCACTGATCATGACCACAAAGTTCACCAAGTGACTTTAACCTATACGAATCGTAACACGAGTCAGCCACAGGCAGAGTGCCTAATCACAGTTTAGATGTACTAGACATGACCTGTAGGCATAGACAAGGTAAAAAACCGGTGGCTTGGTACGGCTATTGTGCACAATGCCTTTAAAAAATTGGCATGTGCCACTTACCATGACCACAACTTTTACCAAGTACCATAAACGTCTATGAAGCATAACACGATTCAGCCACGGTTAGAGTGTCCAATCACAGTGCAGATATAGTAGGCATGACCTTACTGGTATAAACAAGGCAGCTTACTGGTGGCTCGGTGTGGCTATTGTTAGAAGAATGCAGATACGAGAGCAGCAGTAGCAGAAGCAAGCAGAGCCATCGGAACAACCACAAGTCCGGTGCCAAAGTGACGTAAGCAAGAGCGGTCCCGAGGAGTTAGTCATAGAGCTTGATCACGTTACAAAGAGTTGGGTTCCACGCTGCTGCCACAAGGGTGTGCCACATTGCTGCGACAGGTGACATTTCGTCGATGATCATGTGGTAGACAATATGGGTGGTGTCACGTAGACACCTTTTTATGTCCTGTAAGGTTGTCATGTAAGCTCTTGGAGGACACCCGGGGTTGTCATACACTCCTTCCAGAAAGAGGGAGAGCTGATACCCACGGAGAAAATAGTGATTTGTCTTCATTTGTATGCCACCATACCAGTCGTGTATGTTTTCTCCCAACTGATCAAGAATCGGAATATGTGTCCAGTCGAGGACTTGGGCTGCCATACTAATTTGTCGTTGTGGGTGTGTGGCAGTTGTTGGTGTCTTCTCACCAGTGTAGCGCAGCAGGTTCACCCTGTTGAAGATGGAGCTGGGGTTGGAGAGGAAGGGAGAGAGAGGGTGGAAGAGAAGTGCTGCAGAAGGTTTGGCGTGAGTGCAGGGCATTGACGAGTGCGACCAGGCAGATTGGATTACCGAGTAGAGGAGATGAGAGAGGATACTGAGAAGGAGGATGTGGGAGAGTAGGAGGATGCTGTAGAGGAGGAGGATGCTTGTTGGCGTGAGCGCAGGGGTGGAACCGTGTGCGCTGAGGATGTTGCGGTGTTGGTGCAGGTCGTAGCGAGGCTGGCATTGCGACCGGGCGGGTCCGTGTGCCGAGCAAATGATGAGACTGGAGCAACCGGGAGGAGGCGGAGATGACTAATGAACGAGTGGATGCAGGGACGAAACCACGTGCGCTCCTCGAATAGAGGTGGTAGAATGCGGCAAGGGGAAGGCAGGTGCCAACACGCCACGAGAAATCTGCTGCCGGCATGGATGCAGGCTGTTGCGAAGCGGGCAGCGAGCTCGTGCAGGTCCTTGTGCTGGCCACAGATGCGAATGATGATCAAGCGGAAGCTGGTGAAAGAGGAGTGGGCGCTGAGACAGAACCACGTGCGCTGCGGAAGATTTCAACGTGGGCGCAGGTCGTCGCGAAGCGGGCGATGCGACCCGGCGGATCCTTGTGCCGAGCGGACGATACAGAAGCAAGATCTGAGGTAGCTGAGGGCTGAGTGGGTACAGGGGCAGAACCACATGCGTGGATGAAGGCTGATGAAGAAGGCAGTGCGGAAAATGCTGCTGACAAGGAACCTGGGAGGAGCCGAAAGGAGATGAGGTGAGACGAGCTGTTCATGAAGCTGAAGAGGCAGGCAAAGAGCGACGCAGGGAAGGCAGATGAGGCTGAGGTAAGAAAGAAGGCTGGAGTGAGGATGATGAGGAGGACCGAGAGTAGCAGATGAGGATGAATATTGATTGACAATGCTCAAGGAGAAAGGGGGAAGCGAGACAGACAGAGGACGGCAAGATGAGAGACGGCGCGGCAGAGAGGAATAGCGAGACAACCTCTACCTCTGCTTTCAGGACAGTGACGGCTTGTTCCCCATTTGGCCCTCGGCGGGCAGGAAGACTGGCGGTGTCTGACATCCTGAAAATTAGAGGAAGTTGGTTGCAGCAGAGGGAGTCATGCGGCGAGCAGAGATTCCAGTCTGCTGGTGTCAGGAGAGCGATGACTTGTTCCCTAGTTGGCTCGCAATAGGAGCAGGAAGACTAAAGGTGTCCGATGTCCTGACGGCGGGCGTTGCACTGCTGCTGCTGACGCTACGAGAAGGCGGTGCGAGGATGCGGTACGGCACAACGAGTGCAAAAAGGCTGATGTCGATGGAGTACATGGCACAGATGAGGCCGATGAAGGAAAAGGAGAAGGGCGGAGGTGTTTGCAAGGTTGACGGGATGAGGGGAAGCAGGTAACGAGCGGCAGGAAGCTTCTAGGAAGTTGACAGAAGGCGGCGGCTTTGGAGTTGCTTGCAGCTGTTATTTCACGACAAGTCACCAATTGGTTTCCACGGTCGCAGAATGGGTACAGGGCTTCCTTAGAATTACGAGGTGTTGCTTTAGCGCAAAGAGCGCTTCAAGCGGTGCTGTTGATGTCAGCTACTGATGAAGCGGGGAGGCGCAAAGTGGCGGTGACGGCGGTGGAGGGGTGCAAATTCGAGAAGGGACGCAATGGTGGCAGCGGAGCAATGACTCGGTCACGAGGCACCTGGTGATGTTGCCGGATGCTCTGATACCATGTCAAAAGAATGTAGGCACGAGATCGGCAGTAGCAGAAGCAAGCAGAGGCATCGGAACAACCACAAGTCTGGCACCAACGTGACGTAAGAGAGAGCGGTCTCGAGGAGTTAGTCGCAGAGCTTGATAGAGGCCGAGGGTCACATGGAGACGAGGCAGACCGGATGTTGAGAGAGAGAGAGAGCTCGGACGAAAGGCGAGTGATTACTGATTGAGGATTGAGCGAAGGAGCGAGAGTGACGGACCAAAGAGTTGAGAGCTGTGAGAGGCTGGCGAAGGCAATAAATGCGAATTACGAGCAGAGTGAAGACACGAGGCAAAACCGAAGAACCAAGGGAACAGGATGGGCATAACTGTTCTGGTTGAACTAGGGAGGGAATAAACATCCTCCTTATATATAGCAGAACAGGATAAAATGGGTATAAACGGCTTCTTTTCGCTAGCCGCATGCGTGGCGACGTGGTCGCTTATCAGGGGCGACATGACTCTGGTGGAACAGTCAAGACCGACCAGCCATTGCCGAGAAGGTTTGGTACGGGACATGAGCCGATAACGAGAGCTCCGATTATCCAAGGGATACATGAGAAGGACCTTGTCAGAGTCATATTTCTGACAGGTATTGCGTGCAATGCCTTGAAAAATCTGGCATGTGTCACCGACCATGACCACAAATGTATCCAAGTGACTTTTACTTATATTGATCATAACACGAGTCAGCCACGGTCAGAGTGTCCAATCGTAGTGCAGATGTACTAGGCATGATCTTGCAGGTACAAGCAAGGTAGAATACTGGTGGCTCGGTGGGGCTATTGTGCGAAATGCCTTGAGAAAGTTGGCATGTGCCAATGACCATGACCACAAAGTGTACCAAGTGACTTTAACTTCTACAAATCGTAACACGAGGCAGCCACGATCAGAGTGCCCAATCACAATGCACATCTAATATGCATGACCTTGCAGGTATAAACAAGGTAAAAACCCGGTGGCTTAGCACGGATATTGTGCGCAATGCCTTGACAAAGTTTGCATGTGCCACTGACCATGACCACAACGTTTACCAAGTACACTAAACGGCTATGAATCATAACACGAGTCAGCCATGGTCAGAGTGTCCGATCACAGTGCAGATATACTGGGCATGACTTTGCAAGTATGAACAAGGTAGAATACTGGTGGCTCGGTATGGCTGTTGTGCGCAATGCCTTAACAAAGTTGGCATGTGCCACCGACCATGACCACAAATGTATCCAAGTGACCTTTACTTCTATTGGTCATAACACAAGTCAGCCACAGTCAGAGTGTCCAATCACAGTGGAGCTATACTAGGCATGATCTTGCAGGTACAAAAAAAGGTAGAATACTGGTGGCTCGGTGTGGCTATTGTGCGCAATGCCTTGACAAAGTTGGCATTTGCCACTGACCATGACCACAAAGTTTACAAAGTGACTTTATCTTCTACGACTCGTAACACGAGTCAGCCATGGTCAACAATGCCCAATCACAGTGCACATATAATATGCATGACCTTGCCGGTATAAACAAGGTTGAAATCCGGTGGCTTGGCACATCTATTGTGCGCAGTGCCTTGACAAAGTTGGCATGTGCCACTTACCATGACCACAAAGTGTACCAGGTACCTGAAACGGCTATGAATCATAACATGAGTCAGCCACGGTCAGAGTGTCCAATCACATTGTAGATATACTGGGCATGACCTTGCAAGTATAAACAAGGTAGAATACTGGTGGCTCGGTGTTTTATTTTGCACAATCCCTTGACAAAGTTGGCACGGGCCACTGACCATGACCACGAATATATCCAAGTGACGTTTACTTCTATTGATCATAACACGAGTCAGCCACGGTCAGATTGTCCAATCACAGTGCAAATGTACTAGGCATGATCTTACAGGTACAAAAAGGTAGAATACTGGTGGCTCGGTGTGGCTATTGTGCGCAATGTCTTGACAATGTTGGCATGTGCCACTGACCATGACCACAATGTTTACCAAGTGACTTTAACTTGTACAAATTGTAACACGAGACAGCCACAGTCAGAGTGGACAATCACAGTGCAAATATACCCATGTTGCCTTCCTTAAGTCGAAGTCGGCACCCAAGTCGAAAGTCGAAAGTCGAAAGTCGGTGCTTTACAGCCCAAGTCGGAAGTCGGTTCATACACAACATGTTAGAAAGAACAAATGTGCAAGTGGGATCCATATTTTCAAACAGTGACTTCATGTTACCACAAGTTTAACCTGTGAA